>CABEGB010001091.1:126134-177758 GCA_901521435.1 Crematogaster levior
ATGAGGAAAGATGTCGTGTTCACGGAAAGTGACAGCTCTTTATTTGAATAAAAAAATCTGAATACAAATTAAAAAAAACCTGCATTTAAATGAAATACAAAAATTGCAGAATTTATAAATCCAATTTGTATTCCAATGCACGAGTGAAGGAATGATATATTTTAATACTCCAATTTACATTATCTATAATTTTATAACAGAAACTCTCTTAAGAGCTAAAATTTCTATAACTTCCTGCCACAGAAATTACACAATTTTATAAATTAAAGTTATAAATTAATGTAATTTAACTTAATCTTATTTTTTTATACATCTCTTTTGCTGATTCTATTCTCAATTCCATTCGACTATATGATATTTAATAATATTTATGACATACAAATATCTTATATTATTATTTTTATGATCTTACTTACATATATTCCTTTGTGATTAGCACAAAGCTCCCAGTATAGATCAACTAAAGTAGCAGGATATACATATTCAGTAAGAGATTCGTTAATAAGGTCGGCAAACATAATTGTGAAATGAGCATTAATGGCATCTATACAGGCAACTGAACTGTAAAAATATAATTATGAAAAATATAATTATGACATTGTTCACTTACGAGAAGGATAATATTACTCAAGCTTGTGCATACCTGACAAATTGAAAGATCATAATAGCTTTTGGTTCGTTGAACTTGTCATCTTTTTTATACCAAAGTTTTAATAATTCTGTGTTCTTTATGATTGTGGGAAACAAGCTTGCCTACAATATTTTCAATATTAATACATGCAATTACTTAAAATCACTTAAAAACACTGTAAAATTCCGTGAATCTCTCAACTAAATATGAAATTTCTTTGCGCATATACAAGGCAAAAATTCGAAATAAATTTTTTTAGACAAAATATTTAGATGAAATCGAGCAATTATGATACTATTATGATATATATCGAGAAAAAAAAATATATATATATATAAATGTATGTATCATAATTGCTCGATTTTGAAAGTTTCTAGAGATTTTATCTTATTTAATATTACTGTTATTTATTATTATTTATTATATACGTGCTCAGTGTAGTCATTATTAATGATAACGAGAATCGTTTTCAATTACATTATCTTGCGGTTTTATATTAGTCGTCGTTGGTACAAATTCGTTACAGGTCGGAATATTAAATTCTATATGAGGGTATCTGTTTAGAGTCCAGTTGATGTGTGTTCCGATCGATACCTCCTCTATCTTGTAATTATAGTTGTAGCAAGGTTCATTACTATCCGTGATAGTTTGATATTTCTTCGAGCCAACATAAATGCTCATACGTAGCGGTGATAAAAACCCTTCGATCATATTTTGCATGGACTTTCTTTTCCCTTCGACAGGGATGTGTTTATTAACATATTTCAGCGGCCATCTCCACATCAACCGAACTAGACGCGTCACGTACTGAAGAGGATCCTCTTTTTTTCTTAAGCGGAATTTTATTTCCTGTATCTCCTTACATTCCTACAAAATTCAACCTTTCATTTGTGCAAGATCTCAGACGTTACGTATAATATTGGAAAATATTGTTGATACACAGCAAAGATTGAATTGCATTACAGTCGATGATTCTTTAAAATAAAATTAAGAAATGAGAATCACGAGGATTTATGAGAAAATCATCTTACCGATTATGGACCATGATTTATAATAAATTTTAAAATGAATTGTATTTTATCAACGTACATTGTATGATCGTCTAAATGTAAATCCGTCACTCTCTTTTAACGTCTTGAGATACTTAAAGTACAATGACATAATGTCGTCGATGTGTTCGAGACCTTCCTCAGTCAGATTGAAAGTGACAATAAAGGATTTGTAATTTGTTTCGGCGAGCGACCCAGCTTCAATAGAATTACTCCAACCTTTGACTTTCAAGGCCGACAATAATGACCCTTTCCCTTCATATTTCAACAAATAGGTGAGAAAATAATGGGGCTGTCAGAAAGTGAGATATATAAAATCAAGACGTATGAATAATTAAAATTATAGTTGTATAACGTTACTGAGATGATTTAAAATGTTGAAGAGGAAATAAATTATCTTACCGAATAGAGAAAGTCAGGTCTACAAGACAGATTAAACATCATATGTATCATATGTAGTCTATTATAAGCATCGTGTGGAACGTAATATATTTTGAACACAGACCGAGTCTGTTTTAAGTGGTAGAATGTAGGCGAATGGTCCTTCCTTCTTATTGAGGAGAAGAGTTTCACCACCAAGTCTTCAAGTTTATCTAAACTCTCTAATATAAAATTCATCCATTAACATCATACAAAACGCATGTCTGAAGGACGTTTTTAAACGTCTGAAAGACGTCTTTTAAACTTCTGTAAAATGTTTTTTAAAGTCTCAAAGATGTCTTTAAGACTTGTACGACAGGCAAGATAGCAATTTGTTATAATCAAAATAAATTAATTGTCTATACAAACTTCTTCTAGCACAGCTGTTGGGTTATAAAGTTTTGAAGATGGAAGACTCGTAGAGAATTTTAGAGTCATGAATGTAATGATGATGATCGTATTTTTCATTTAAATGGAACATATCTTAATAAATGTATATTTTGAAGTACATTTAGAAAGTAATCTGTAATACAAAATTAAAAATCTCTGATATCTGGAAAAAAATCGATTTTGATTTATCTGTGTTGAGCACAACTGCACTTATATTTATAAATTCGCTTACAAATAGAATCGATATCGATTAAGTAAAATATTATATAATTTTGATTCGTTTCTTAATGATTAAATACGATCATCAATTAATTTAAAGTTCATATTAGTAAGTAAATACAATGCAATAATAATAATAATAATGATGGTAATTAGTAAGTAATAATATAATGATAATAATTAGTCAGTAAAGTTACATATGCAATCGAATAATAATATATTAATGATATCGAGATAAGTATGTCTTCAGGTATAAACACACATTTATTTATCAAAATAAGTTTAATATTAAAGTTACTGTTACTGTTATATATTATGACAACGTGAAATTATCGTTATTTATTATGTACTATTACTATTATCGTTAATTAACGAAGTGAATAAACAAATTAAGAAACTAAAAATTTCAGAAACTAAATAGATTTCAAACAAAAAATTTTTTCAAATAATTTAAGTTCTCGTTCAAAAGAGAGACTGTTATTCTCTCTCATTTTGCAATAAAAGCGTGATAAAATAATATCATATTGTGGTCAAATCTTGTTACAATAATAAATATAATATAATATAATATAGTTGAAAACGAGTAAGTAATTACAAATAGATTACTTTACGTTGTTAATATTGTGTATAAGAATAATTTTTCACATTCTTGAATACTGTAAGTTGACGATGAAAACCGTAAACCGTAAAAATAAGTAACAATCTGAAACATTCTCGGTACTTATTCGAAATGCTCATTGTACCTTTGCCAAGGACGCACAGATGCATAAGCTCAGAAGAATAGTATCTCTTATAAAATATCCTTAATTTCTGTATTATTTGCATGTCTTCCTCTAAAAATCGGTCAGCGTTCTTGAAATTCTCATCAGATATTTGTGGCAACTCTTGGTGCTGTCTTATATATCTGATGAATTTAATTATCTTTAAGTTGTCGTCTAATTTAGTCATCTCGACCTTACGCATTTCATTAGAAATTACATAATCGGGGTAATAATCGAGTGGTTTGTTGAAAAACTTGACGAAATAAGACAAGGCATTCTTGAATTTGTCTGGATTTATACTGAAGTAATAAAGTGCGGAATCCGTCTGAATTTTGGCATCAATTTTACCGTTATTTTCTTCCACATAAGTTTTAAAAAATCTTTTCAAGTGAGGTTGTGGACCCTCATTTGGCAAATATAATAAACGTTGACACAAATGCGCCAATCCCGGTAGATTAGATGGGTCAGCAGCAGAGCCTATCATATATAAACACATCTTATTTACAAGTTAAATAAATACATTCGCAAACACCGATTAAAAATTAATTTTTATATCGGCAGTATGTTTATCGCAATTTCATGATTGACAGTGAAATATAAAACAAAAGATTCAATTTCTGATAATGTTACCGTCGTATAATTAAATATAATAATTTCGATTCGATCAACTAAACAAATTAATAATTTGACGGTTAAACATTGATAAATTGTAGATAATATAACATATCTTAAATCACATCCGATTGCTCAATGTTACAATATAATTTTCTGTTAAAAAAATTTGGATTATTGTATGAATGTCAATTTTTTTTTTTAATAATTATGATTAAATTTTTTAATGATTATGATTGATACTGACGATTGATACATATATAAATATCTTATAAACTCTTTCGACTGTTGTTAAGAAATCTATCGCGAAAAGTATCATTTTTCAGACAAAAATCGAATTTGATCTTTTTTCTCTATTTTCCGCGCACCTTATTGTTCACTCATCGAAGTGATTTCTCAAAATACAAGGAATAAATATATCACAAAGATTGTCGTTTTTAAGTGACAGAACTTTAGAAAGTAAATCGCAAATCTTATTAAATTAATGAAATCGATATTCAAAATTATTATATTTATATATTCCGCGTGGTATGTTTTTCATCATTTATATTTCTTAGAGTTACTTTCATATATGAGATACAAGAGACAGAAGAATCGTTTTATGTAGAAAACAAATTGTATATTCAAAAAGAAGTGCAATTGACAGTTGGATTTATGGAAAAGGTAGAATTGCAGAAAGACTGAGCTTTTTATTACAAAAACACATAAAGATGCTTTCCTTCACACTTCTCTCTGTTTACCCTAAAAGAGTTGTATCTCTCATTTAAGTTCTAGAATTATCTACATGTACATGAGTAGCATAATAATCCATGTAATAATTACCTGCAGCAACATCTAACGCGGCAGCGGCTCTTTCGGTCGTTGGATCGCTTATTAAAATCACTTCCATTCCATTAGTGAGAATCAATCCTTTGTACAGTCTATCGTCATTTTCCGACTTCAATATGTAAACCCTTTTCTTAGGTTCGTTCTCCATGTTAAACCACCACTACACTGTGATATCGGAAAGTTCTGTTCGAAAGAATCGTTGAAAGAACAATTCTAAGGTCAAGATCTCGCTAGTCTATTATGATTATTTACATGTGTAGAAATATGAGTAAACGCTAACAGTAAGTTCAAAATAAATACAAAGAAATTCAGAGACTAGAATTAGAGACGCCTGAAAATTAAAATTGAAATAACATTATAATATCATAGGTTTTTTTTTAAGTAAATTCGTTGTTTCTTGCATATTTTGAATTATATAAAATAATTTTTATATGTATCTATAAATATCTGAAGAGAAGGTATCTTTTGAAGATACAATCCTCAGTACTAGCAGAAATCCAAATGCAATATGACATGATTGGCTATAAGATAGGGAATTTCTAGGAACTCGAGAATTTCTCTATTCCGCAGCCAATCAACTCGCTTGAAAAAATTGTCGCATCCAACTAAAATATTAGATTATGGCACAGTAATCAGCTGATATGAGTGTAACTGAGAGTTATCAAGATCTTTTTCTACGGTTCCTTCTTTGCAGATTTTGAACCGTTTGGCACGTAATTACGAATGAGGTGAAAGAAGAGCGAAGATAAAAATGATGAGCGACGTCGGCGAAGCCGGAGCGATGGAGATTCAATTGAAATCCGAGAAAGAATTGAGGTAACCTCTTCGTATACTCGTTTAGATCGTACCATTTATCTGTACGGGATAAAATTAAATTTTTAAAGCACTCAGGGAACAAATTCTTTCAAAGTATGAGAGAAAAGTCAATTCGTGAATGTATTAATACGTGTTGTCCGACTCTCAAATGATATATGTTATTTATCTGTCTACAGCTTATTTTTTATTCTTAAAAACATTGCGTTAAATAGTTTACTTTGTATTTACTTAAAGCCAAAACCTTGCCAATGTAGTTGTGTCATGATGAAGCTAGTACGAATGGACATAACAAAAATGAGTTATATGCATTTGTTATAATAATATATGTAATAATTATAATATAAGTATGCTGCAAGTATATTGTCTTTTAAATTCACTCCATATTATAATACAAAAAACTGGGTGTCAAAACCTGTGTAATTTTGTATTTATTGTATTTTTTTCTGTTTATTGTATTACTTAAATTCATTGTCCAAAGAGATGTCCATGTAGATGACATGATAATACAAGACAGATTTGTAATACTTAAATTATGATGCAAAAATGATAATATATAATTTAAGATAATTGTTTGCTTTTTAATAGTGAGGATACAGTGGATTTCTCGGAAGCTATAGAAAAACTGGCGGAAGGTCTCTTGAGTATTTATCAACCACCGTTGGAGCAAGTTAAGCAGGAACTTTCTGAGTTGACGTAAGCATATAATTCAGTGATGCAAATAATAAAGATTTTATTTTGATTATTCATGTATTAAATGTATATATATTGTATATATTGTATATATTACTCTTCTTATAGAAACAAACAGGAGACCTTGCTTGCTCGAATGCAGCTGGAGAATAAAAAAATACAAGAGACGTTCGAAGATATAGATTTAAATGATATGGTAAGATCTTTTCCTTTTTTCATTGTACAGGTTGATTATTCCTGAAACGTGGAATCAGTAGTGTTTCAGATTTTGTGTCTTTTTGAAAGGATTATATATGGAATTGAAATAACAAACGAAAATAAAAAACGGATAAAGACAAAGAAATTTTGTCTGATAAAGACAAAGAAATTTTGTCTCTATTCCTCAAGAAAATATAATGTTCTCTGCTTTCAAAAGGATAAATATAAAAAATTGCATCAAAATTAAATAAAACTTGAGATAAAAACAGATAGATGTCATTAATGTTATCATCTTAAAAAAAAAGTTTGAGAAACCAATTGATTTCTTTTGAAAATGAGAAGATGTGCTGAATGACTTATTACTCTTATCACTATTATCCATAGAGGTATTAAGTTTTTATGCTTTTGAACAATATCTTTCGATGAAGAACAAAAAATAAATGAGATAAAGTAATAGAGATAAAGTAAAGTAAGAGCACGCAAATAGCTTGTCTTGATGATGGTGGATACTTTATTAACATAAACACTACGCATCTATGTTATCTAAAAATTTTCGATTTTTGGAGCTTATTAGTTTCTGGAATTCAGATTAGGAATCACTCACTCTATGCTTGGAATATTAATATTTTCATCTTGTGACAGAAAAATTGCATAAAAAATGTATATATATTTTAGTTTTCAGCTGTTAAAATTTATCAGGGAAAATTAGCAGTGATAAGAAAAGAAATGATTAATGTTTACGAAAGAACTTCGAAACTGAAGGTGAATTGTTGTTGAAAACTGATTTCTGAGATATGTGCATATTAATAAAAGTATTTTCATTTATTTAAGAAGACTTGTTACAGAAACGGGTGTTGCGTTTGCAACAAATTAAACAAAAGGAAGCGATGAATAGAGAGCAGCAACGTGAACAAGAATTGCGCAGGGAACAAGAATTAATTGGCAGATCTACAACCAATTAAGTGTATAAATCTTAATAATTTTAATTAACTGATAAATTTATATAAATTATTTGCGTAAGAGAAGTATAAAAAGATTCTAGGTATAAGAAATATGTAAGTATTTTATGTATTCATACAACTGTTGTTTATAATAAAATATTTAGAAATTATCTTTATTTCTTTCTTTATTTAATAAATTTAATAAATAAATTTAATAAATTCTTTCCTTTTAAGGAAATAAAAAACTTTTAAAAATATAATAAAATAAAGTAACCTTTTTAAGCAAATAAATTTTTATCTTATGTATATTAAATATTATAAAAATATTAAAAAATACTACAACTTAATTTCTTAAAATGACAAGTTTTTTATTGATAAAATTATGAAATACGAATAAACAAATTTGTGTTGAAGATTAAATCAATTTTAATTTTTTCTTTTTTAATTAGTTTTTCTTTTTAACTAGTTTTAGATCAATAATTGTATATAGAAGATATTAAAAAAGAAACGCCGGTGTTATACTAGTGTTTTTTTCAGTCGGCTTAAAGAATATTCAATTTAGTCGAAATAAAGAATTAACTGTTTCCAAATAACAAAATGTCATCGATTTTCTCAATGTATTTTCGTAAAATATACATATATGGATTTATTTATTTCTTTGCTGGAAACATTTCTCGCAGATGTCACATATATTTAGGAGTGTTTTCGTCCACAAGATTTAAAAAAAAAATTACATATAAATTAATGTAAGTGCTACATTATGCAAAATGTTCAAACTTAACAATCTTACGAGTAATCCGTAATAATAAATGTTCCGTTTTTAAAACAAAAATTTTATTTTGATTGAGTCTTACATGTAAAGCATGTAAAGAGATATTAGAATATAACTATCTTGAAGAAACAACACAAATCGTATAACGTTATTTTCTGCAATTTATTTATTTTGACATCAGGTCGACTGAAGATATATTGCTATTTAAAAATTTCATTCCAGTATGGGGCGATATTTCCAAAATATAAGCAATCATGAAGACTGCTATCTTAGTCGACATAGAAAAACTTTATAAAAAGTAAACCGTAAATCTTACAAATCAAAGTTATATCGACGATCTTTGAAATGATCATATTTATTTATTCTGCGTGGTATACATATTCTTCATTTATTTTTATTAGAGTTACTTTCATACGCGAGATGCAAAGAAGAATCGATGTATATAGGAAATAAATTATATAATCCTCAAAAATTAAGTACAATCGCAATTGGCAAATATATATTGAATATAATTCATAAAAAAGAATAAAATGGTAGGAAGGTAGAGATTTTTATTTAAACACATAAGGTTTTTCTTGATTAGTTTTATATATTCGAGCTTTCCATTAAAATAGTAAAATATTTACAATGGCTAAAGTAAGTAGTTTTGCAATTTTCCTGTATTTTCCTTTATTTACTTTTTACTAAATCGTTCCGTGAAGATAATAAAACGTAATATTATTAATGTATTACTACAAGTTTATTACTAATATTTACAACAACTTACAAATAAAACTTATCAATATTGTTAAATACAGACATTTATAAAAAAAATATTCTTACTAAATTCATACTAGACTAACGCGTCGTTAGCTCGAACAAGATAGACATATACAAGGATATAAGTGACGAGTATGGAGCAGGAAAAGAAAAGAAAATTAAAAATAGAAGGAGCAATATAGAGACTATATACGTATATTTATTTCTTTTTTCATGTTTTGAATCATTTCACAATGAATAATTGAGAAACCGTTTTAAACCCGTCCATTATATAAGTCTTCTTTTTCTTCTCGCTTTTTTAAAATTAAACCTACAAAAGTTTAGAAAATAGAAATAAATAAGAGTAAAATTAAAATTAGAAATAGCCGAACAATTGCTTTTTTATAGCAAATTAATGTTATTACAAATACATAGCCCGAAAGGTGCTATAATGTTACCTTAACTATTTTTCCAAAATCTGGCATACACAGCCATGCTCACGAATTAAAGTGGTGTAATAAATATAGTTAGTAGAAAAACTGTTGCTTATTTATTACCAGCGTATGTCGAAAAATACCAAAACTTATTGATAAGATAGTTAATGTCAACTATTTATTTATTTTTATTTATTTATTTTTTTAAATATTATTTTAATTAAAGTGATTTCGTGGCGAAATAAAGTAGTCAACGGACTGTTTCGATTCGAAGAACAAATACAAAAATATGTTCACCTACTCCACAGCAAAAAATGTCATGTGTTGAAATAAACACATATTTAACCATATACTTTGTACAGTTTAGACATAAAACTTTATTACACGTGTGTCATATTAATTAAATATTAACTTAGTTAACTAATTGTTGATGATACATAATAACAAATAAACAACAACTTAAAAAATAACAAATATTTATTGATTTACATATTTTAACATGTTAAATTTTACAAACATAACAAATATTTATTGATTTACATATTTTAACATGTTAAATTTTAAAAACATAACAAATATTCGGCGATCATGGCTCAGAGAGATGTACGTTGGTTTAATGAGCTAGAAGATTCCGAGTTCAAATCCGACCAAAAATCGTTGATTTTTATTTGATCGCCACCTCTCGGAAGGCAAACCACCGAGAGTATCTTGCCAAAAAAAAAACAGTTTGTCAAATTGACGAGCTATATGCGGAAGGCAACGGAAAACCACCGCATTATTCTTTCCCAGGACAATCATGGATAATACCATGATCGCCAACGATCAGATACGGTTACGGCACTAGAAGAAGAAGAACAAATATTTATTGATTTACACGTGGCGATCATGACTCAGAGAGATGTACGTTTTCTTAATAAGTCAAAGATTGTTCCGAGTTAAAATCCGAAATCATCAGTTTTTATTCGATCGCCGAAGGTAACGGCAAATTACCGAGAGTACCACGTGTAAATCAATAAACACTTGTTATTTTAGTAAAATTTAACATGTTAAAATATGTAAATCATGAAACTAGACTATTTTTAAATAACGAAATATCATCAAATAGCTTAAAGTATCGTCTTCGTATCGACTTAAATGTAGAGTCATGTAAGCACACGGTGCATGGCGTTACATGTATTGACAATACAGGCGTCTTTTTATCTATAAATTTCTGAAACAATTACATGTAAATTAATGAACGTGTTACATGCTTTCAAAATAAAATATTCAAACATAAGTGCTTATAGTAACAAAATAAATGTTCCATCTTCAGAACCAAAATTTTATTTTGAGTGAATCTTTTTTGTGGCGATCGTGGCTCAGAGAAATGTTCATTGTCTTAACGAGCCAAATTTCCGAGTTCAAACCCGACCAAAACATTGTCGGTTTTTATTCGATCGCCACCTCTTGGAGGGCAAACCACCGAGAGTATCTTGTCAGGAGAACCTCCGGATGACATGGATGCATGTCACCGGAAGTCACCACGCCCTCACGTAGGGTGAAGGACTGATGAGGAATCTTACGCATACATGCATGTAAATATACGTTGAAATATAATTACCTTGGAAAATACATATAAATCATGCAACCTTATCTCGTGTACGTTATTTATTTCCACATCGGTTCGATCGAAGCAATATTCCTGGTTGGAAATTTCACTCCAGAATGCATTGGACAGATCATTCAATGTCTTCGGTTTATTAGCGTAACGAGTTTCAATGATAAGTGTCTTTATAATTTCAAATGTCTCCTTAGACATGTTAGCTATGTATTCCTGAAATGTAATCACAATATTATCAATAATATTTTTATAAAAATGTATAAGTAAAATCATAAAATATTATTTTTGTGTCTAGCGCGTATGTGTGCCTACACTTTTTAGATTGTATTATATTATATATTATATAGGATATCTCGATATTCGCGCACACATATAGAATGTATAGAATGTATTTCCTACACCAAGAAAAAAAAATTTTTTCTGAGACAAAATTGTAATAGTTTGTAAAATAGAGCAATTTGAAACTAACGAAGCGGTTTAAATACGAATTGAGCAAATTTGTAATATAGTCCGTTGAAGAGCAGGATTTAAGTAACAGCAAAAATATTGTAGAGGATTCGACGAATCACTTTTGAATTTTTCTTGTCAACGTGTTATGATATTTTGTTCATGTTTCATCAACAGGATATAAGATTAATATGGACATCGATTCCATAATTTCCGTTAGAATCTATAACGAATCGCTAAGAATTTGCTTGCCGAATACTTAGTGATATACTTACCACCGTAGAGTGTATAAGTGCATCGATTTTGTCTTGGACATCGTTATATATGCATTCATCATCAATATTGACATCATCCAAACTCTGGACCATAATTGTCAAGCCTTGTATTTCGCTAGATCTGTAGACACTAGCACACTCAGTGAAGTCCCATATTTCCTTCCCTTTCTCCACTTTTAACAGATTGCAACAAAATTTATTAATTATTGCTTGTAGAAAATCTAAGAGCACGTCCCACTTTATCGACCGCCCTTCAATCTGATAAAATACCAGCGTACATGACTTCTCATCACATCCCGAGTTCTCCTTGTGAAATATGAGATGTTCATCTACAATAAATATACAGTAACGTAAATTTGACTATAATATAATAAATATTTATATAACTTTAATATAAGATTTACATTTATACTTAAATTAATTCTTATAAAATAGACAATCAATCAATTTGTAAATATTTTTATCATTTACATATCCTTCCAGATAGTCGAACAGATGTGTGTCAAAAACAGATTTTGCAATCTCTGTTGTAAATTTCGATAGAATGTGTGCCAGTAGAAATTAAAATATTAAAATTTAATAAAATAATATAATACGATACTAGTAAAAAATTCTGTACGTAAATGTATACAAAATATGTCCATATTTTCTTTTTCTCATTTAATTTCTGACTGTATATATAAGTCTGTCTGTATGTATAAGAAAAATACTAAGAAGAATAATTAGAAAAATAATTTTTGCATTGTTTTTTTTACACAATACAATTTTACAAAAAGTAAAATTGTGATTACATTTATACAATATTCTATATATCATCACATACATAATCATATTTTATATACTTCTTCTTCCTCCAGTGTAGGACTTTGTTTTATCTTTCAACGTAGCTATATTCTTCGCGATGCAAGTTGATAAAAAGTATGATATATGTTAGTTATAAATTAATTGTGTATTTCTTATTACTTACCACATTGCAGTTTAATATCATCCTCCAATTTCAATTTCATAGCAGTCGCATGCGATAACTTGTTTTCAATTATACGAGCTATATCCAGAGCTTCTGTTCGGGTAATGTTACCGTGTATTAAGCCTTCTACATATATCGTATTGAAGAACCACAGTATAAAATTATACCTCTTTTCGATAGTTTCGTTACTTTCGACACCTGTTACATAAAACATATCATAAAGGATTGCATATTTATAGTTATAAAGACTACAGTTAACAAACAATTAACAAAAATTATGAAAAATTTAAACTAAGTTGCAAATGTTTTTAAAAATTATTATAATACAAAATCTAAAAAATTTACACATTTATAACAAAAATTTGTTTTTAAGTTTGCAATTTTTAATATTTCTGATCTTCTATACAAACTTTTTAAATAACTTATATATTGTATATAAACAAAATAATCACATATATGTTTAAAAAGAGATGTTTTAAAATAAAATACTTTTTTACACAGAAGAGATTATTATCGTTGATATGTATAGTATCTTTACTGTAATATAATTTATGTATATTAATCAATTTTCTCTTTTATACTTACGATATAATGATTGAAATATTTTTTCCTTGTCTAATACATTGGTTAATAACAGAGAAAGATAAGATTTTGCCACTTCTTCCGGACAAAAATAGGAATCTATAAATTCCTCCTCGAGTTCATCTAAATACTGTAACCAAACAAAATAAATATTAATAATGCTGCAATTTAATTTAAATAAAAAATTTGATATAATATTGCACGTACGTCTAATATTTCCTCTTTGAAAGTTGTCGGATTTAAACTGAAGTTTACCATCCGGTCCATGATCTTCTCCAGCAGTAAGTGTTGTTTATTGTCAAAGCCAGTTATTTTGAGCTAAAGAAACAGTCCTTATTTAAGTAAACAATTCCGACTTTTAATAATTGGATGAAAGATTAGAAACTTTCTGAATATTGAAATAGACAATCAAAATTAACAATTTACAAACAAATAAAAAAAACTTTGATAGTTTATCGTAGTTGATGGTGCATAATTTGATGTTCGTTCGATCTCTGTAAATAACTACAATAAAATGCATCGATTATAAAACGTTTCAATTCTGCTTGGAGTTGTCCAGCAACTTAGTAACAATCAAGATATTCGTACTCTTCGTAAGAAATAAAGTAACCGCATAACAGTGATCTTAAAAGCACATGATATTTCGCAAAGAAATCAAAGTAAATCTTAGATAATGATGGTATGTTATTACATAAAAAGTCAAAATGCACAATTATAATTCAAACAAATGAGAAGTGAAGTCACTCGTCTACCAGCTGTGAGAACAAGAGAATAAGCATTAAAGTATGATAAAAACAATAGATAGTCGAAAAAAAATACAATGAGTTGTATGAGTCACCGTTTGACAGCCGGATGAGTAGTTGTCTTATAGACATAGAGTTAGTATTGTAAGTTTTTTACTATCCTAATCGTAACAACATTCCTTTACTTACAAATTGTATCGCTTTAATTTTATATAAGTTAACGTGAATTAGTTCAAATTTAAAGTTTTATTTTTTACATAGTTATTTTTGTATAATCCTTTTCCCTGCTTACTTAACAATTTTGTTCAATTATATGCAATCTAATAATATCTAATAATACTTATATATAATACATAATTGTGGCGGTCGTAGCTCATTGTCAGAGTAATGTGCATTGTCTTAACAAACCGAAGACCCGAGTTCAAATCCGACCAAGATCGTCGGTTTTTATTCGACCACCTCTTGGAAAGACAACGGCAAACCACTGAGAATATATATTCCTCCCTGATATAAGGCAGCAGTTATGTCAGTAATGTGACAGACCTTTGATGGTAGGTTTGTCTCATATAGTTATCACAGTTCGCTGTGATAATACTGTGGTGTGGAAAACAACGGGAAACTACCACACTATCTTTCCACGAGAACTAATGAAGTAGTATGTAGTGCTACTTTATTAGTCCACCACATGTCAAACACGACGTTAGCTGATGATGATAATACATAAACATTATTATTATTATTGTTATAATCTGACTCACTTGTATTCCTTTGTTCGTAGCGCAAAGTTCCCAGTGTAGGCCAACTAAATCAGCAGAGTATCTATATTCGCTGAGAGATTTGTTGATCAGTCGGACAAACATAGCCGTTAAACTGACATAAGTTGGATTATAACCAACTAGTCTATAAAAATATAATTACAATGATATGTCATTGTTCACTTAAAAAAATATATATTACTCAAGTTTATGTATACCTGATAAAATGAAAGATCATAGTAGCTTTCGGTTCGTTAAAAGTGTCATCTTTCTTATGCCAAAGTGTTAATAGTCCTGTATCTTTTATTTTTTGGGGAAAACTTCCTTCCTACAACATTTTCCTTATTAATACTCGCAACAACTTGAGAACATTGCGAGAGATATTGAAATCCCGTGATATAATTAGAAAATAAATAATTCTTTGCACAAAAACAAGTCAATGTGGAATAAATATTTTTTGTATGACGTGTTAAAAAGCTGATTTTAAAAAATGAATGAAACAACAATTAATGAAGATTTTTAAAAAAGGCTAGAAAGTTTAAAAAAATTTAAGATAATCTATATTGAAAGACATGAAATATATTAGATATTTAGCTTTTGGCTTATTTTTCTGCAAAAAAATTATTTTCATTTTTCATCACGGTTTTAACAGTATCCTGCGCAAATTAATCCGCAAACACTGGCACAGACTATATATCATCTCCAGCTACTAATATATATTAATAAAAGAATATGTATTCTTTTAATTATTAACATATATTTATTAATATGTTATATTGTCTATATTAATATATTGTATATTCTTTTTTTACACGCGTGCATGTGCGCGTACAGAAAAATTATATCCGGTAAGAAATTCTTTATATAAAAATGTACATAAATATATATAATTATATGTAAAATATATTTGTATACTTTTTTTTTATATAATCTCTATTTGTATATACAGGAAAACTAATAAGAAGAAATAAGAATTAAAAAATAATTAGAACAATGTTGCATTAATTTTTACAAAAAGTAAAATGCATTAAATTATACAATATTTTATATTATCATATACGTAATCATATTTTATATGCAATTACATTTATATGTTGGTACACATAAAAAAATTATTCTTATTTTTTCAAGCTTACTTTTTATAAGAAAGCAATGTGAAATCTTTTTTATTATTTTCTAATCTTTTTTCTTAGTTTTTTCCTGTATACGCAACCTGTATATACAAACAGATTATACGAGAAACAGAGAATGTATACAATGTATACAATGTATACATGTATACAAATATATTTTGCATAGAATTATATGTATATTTTGCATAGAATTATATATATATATTTTTTTAACATTCTCTTTACCAGATACATTTTTTAATTTATTTGTATATTCCCGTTCTTTGATATATCATAATAGTATCGTAATATGATTTTGTATAAATTTTTTGAAGCTGGTGCTCAGTGATCGATATTAATAATAATGAGAATTTTCAATTACATTATTTTCGTTCGGTTTTATGTCAATCATCATCGGCATAAATTCGTTACGAGCCGGAATAAGAAATTTCTTTGAAAGGTACGGTACAGTCCATTTGGCGCGTGTTTCCATCGGTACCTCCTCTATCTTATATGTATACTTGTAGCAAGGTTCAATATTATCCGTGATAGTTTCGCCGTTATACGAAACTACGTAAATGCTCATACGTAGCGGCGATAAGAAACCTTCAAGTATTTGTTGTACAGATTCTCGTTTCCATTCGATGGGAATATATTTGTTGCGCAGGACGTACTTCAACGGCACTCCCTGCATCATCTGAACGTTCTGCGCTACATATTTCAGAGAGGACTCTTTCTCTTGAAAGCGATACTTTAGTTCCAGGATCTTCTTATATTCCTGCAAAATTCAAAATATATCTCGTATGTACAATTTCATACGTTACGTATAATATTGGAAAATAATGTTGGTGCATAAGAAAGATTGAAGTGGAACGACGAGCCTCGTGAAATAAAATGAAAAAATGGAAAAAAGATAAAAATTTCTTCCACGATTAGACGCCAATAGTATTGCAATAAAATAATTTTAAATGTTTAATCTGTTTGATAATACGTCATCTTTTTTTCCCGTTATTTATTAGCTTTTTCACGAGAAATCGTCGCATAAATTATAGTATAATTTATAATAGATTTAAAATAGGTGTAATAGACCAATAGGTCAACAAACGAACTAACAAAGGATGTCATTAAATGTTTAAAATAATCAAAAAGATAACGAAATTTATTCCGGATAGATACATATGTACGTTTGGAGTCTTCATCAGCACACGACAAAAAATATTAAAATAACTTGACATAAAATAAACATCGCTTGAATATACAAAGTTAAGTCGAAACGTATATTTTATGTTAAGTTATTTTAATTTTTTTGTCGTGTGCTGATGAAGACTCCGTGAAGTCCAAACGTACATATGTATCTATCCGAAATAAATTTCGTTATATCTTTTTGATTATTTTAAAAGACATCCTTTGTTAGCTCGTTTGTTGACCTATTGGCCTGTTTTATCCTATGAATTGTTATTATTTATATCGAGCGAATTTATATTCTTATGTAGGTGTAATAGATTTTAAATAAATTGTATTTTAACGTACCTCATATGATTGTCTAAGAGTAAATTCGTCAATCTTTTCTAACATATTGATATATTTAAAGTATAGTGTTACAATGTCGTCAATGTGCTCCAAACCCTCCTGAGTTAGATTGACAGTGACAACAAAGCTCGACTTATTTGTTTCAGGGAGCAGTTCAACCTTAATAGAATCGCCCCAGTCTTTGGCTTTCAAGACCGACAATAATGATTTTTTCGCATCGTGTTCAAACAAATAGGCAAAAAAAAGATCGGGCTAGAAAGTATATGTAGACATGTAATTAAAATTAATAATTGTATAACATTAGTGATTTAATGTCAAAAATATGTATATGATTATTATGTATAATAGAAATTATGATAAAGAGAGAATAAATTATCTTACCGCACAGCGATAGTAAATTTCATGGTATTGCAGATAAAATACTATATGTAGTGTATCGTTTACTGTGAATGGAGCGGCTAATTGTATTTTATACACAGGATTCGGAGATATTATGTTGCAGGCGCGTGCACGCGGAACCCGCGGAACAAACTTATGCGTATTCTTCTTCACTGGGGAGAAGAGCTTCACAACCAAGTCCTCGAGTTCATTTAAGCTCTCTAAATATAAAATTTATTTGTTAATGCATGTCTCAAAGATGTAAATATTATATTAAATCCCGTTTGCAATAAAAATGCGACAAAATGATATAATTGTGATAAAATCTCTATTAATGAGTACAGTTAAGAAGTAAAAAAGTAGAGATAGATTGTGTTGTTAACTTTTGATCTTTATACTTGTTATCAAAGTGATCATTTTACCTTTACCAAGGACGCACAATCTCATAATATCAGCAGAATAGAATTTGTCATAAAATAGCTTTATTATCTCTATGCTGTCCATCTTCTCCATCATTGTGCTGATTTCTTTCGACATTTTGCAATGAGTCTCTTGTGGGATTTCATGCTGTGGATATCTTATCCTCTTAATATATTTAGTTGCCTCCCATTTGTTGTTTAATTTATGATAATTCTTGATCTTGTGCAGAACATCGAGAAGTTTGTTTCTAATTGTCTCAATCGTCATACTCGAGAAATCAGGTGACTTGTTGAAAAAATCGGCGAAGTGAATCAAGGCATCCTTGAATTTATTCGGATTTATATCAAAGCAATAAGTAGCAAATTCCAACTGTTTATTTATTTTGATAGTACCATCATTGTCTTTCACGTAAGCCTTGAAAAATTTCTGATGCTTGCCGTCCTTTGTTAAATATAATAAACTCTGATACATGTACGGCAGTCCTGGTATATAAGCTGAATCGGCAATGGGATCTGTCGTACAAGCAAGTTATTTGCATGTCAAATAATTAAATAAATAAATACAAACGTCGATTAAAATACAATTAATCTTCGTATTGACATTAGGTTCGTTACTATTTCATGATAATAACAAAATATCACAAGAAATTGATTTTTAATAATATTTTACTGTCATATAAGTATATATAATGATAATCTCGACCATCGATATGTTTAATTAATAAATTGTCAAATAATAAATTAAACTGCAATTAATCTACATATACATGTAATTTATATATGTAAGGTAATTTATTATAAATAACCTATATATTTTTCTATCTTTACTTTATGATCATCGTCTATTGCTTCTATCCAAGAATTATCCACATTATATGAAATAGCATTATTGATCATAATATAATGATAATTACCGACACGGATGTCCAACGCGGCAGCGGCTTTTTCGGCCGTTGGATCGTTTATTAGAAGAACTTTCATTCCATTAGCAAGCTCTAATCCTCTGTAAAGTCTATTATCATATTCCGGCTTTATTATGGAAATCCTTTCTCGCACAAATCTGCTCTTCATAACTTCCATGCTGTAATATTGAAAAATTTTATTTAAGAGATTCGTAAAGAAGAGGGTACATTAAAAAGTTCTAAGGTCAATATCTTGCAATCCATACATATTTAAATATGTAAAAATCTGAGTAAACGCTTAGAATTGTTTCGTATTGCATAAAATGACATACTATTATTATTTTCCAATTATTTTTAATTACAACAATCGTATTATTGTAACAAACTTTTCTCGATTACCATATAATTGAACTTTTTATTAGTAGAATATTTACAATGATTGAAAAAAGTATAATATATAATAAATTATTCTGTCGTTTCCTCTATTTATTGTTTATAAAATATATATATATATATATATATATATATATATATATATTTTATAAAAATAAATAGAGAAAAAAAATACAGAATAATTTATTATATATTATACTTTTTTCAATCATTGTAAATATTATATATATAGGTATATATAAAATATATATTATAAATATACTAAGAAATTACTTTTCATATATACCGGAAGGTATATATGCTGAGAGAGAGAGAACTCCTGAAATGTGGAACCGGCAAACTATACCGAAAGTTGAGCAACATCTTTAACTAATGTCTAAACGGTCATCCTATACTAGATCAATCTGGTAAGTATATCTTTCCATACATAAAAAAGGAATAAAGAAGGATCTTACCAACTATCGAGGAATTTTCAGTAACGAATACCATGAGTCAGCTATATGAAAAAATTCTGATTGTGAGAGACTGATAGGGAATACAGTAATCTTGAGGAAGAAGAACAGAGTTGGAAGATCATGCACAGATAACATATTCTGTTTAAAACAAATAATTGAAAAAAAGATGGCGACGAATCAAGAGGTGCATAACATTTATAGACCTCCAAAAGTCATATAATTCCGTGATGAAACTATAAGCAGCTCTTCAAGAATCAAATATTAATCATATCCTAATAAAAGCCTTAAAAACCTTTAATAAGGATTTAACATCTATAATAAAGCAGAACAATTTGTCAACCAAGTTCCTAATATTAAAAAGACTACGTCAGGCTTGCTGTATATCGCCAACGCTTTTCAAGATTTATATATCTAAAGTCGTACACTTATGAAAACCGAAATGTCAGGGTACGAAAATAGCGTTAAATGATTCAGTTTCAGATCCAATACTTATACACACTACAATTTGCTAACGACCAGGCTGTAATAATGATAGAGACGATATATGGTAAGAAAGTTAATCGAGGAATATGAGAAATGGGGACTTATAGTGAACAATAAAAAAACGAAATAAAAAAAATCCATTTGATTTGAAACAGAGAATCTGGTAATTGATGATAAAAAATCAGTATTTGCACAGCGAGTATAAATATTTAAATACAACATTTAACCGAAAAGGAAAAAACGACCAGGAAATAAAACATTAAAATAACACGAGGGAGAAGGATTCTAGCGTGTCTAAATGGTATTCTATGGAATAAAAACATAACGAGGAAGAGAAAATTTAACATCTACGAAACAATGGTGAAAAATGTGCTGTTGTACCCCGTTGCGAAACGTGGAGACTCACTGAAAGGAATGAGAAAAAGCTGGAAACCACTGATATAGATGCTGAGACGATTTATGAGGGTTTCACGAATCAGAAGGATTAAAAAATCAAGTAATATTTGGAAATATGCACAATAACAGAAGATATAGAGAGAAAACAATCCGATACGAAAAGAATGGATGAGAATAGACTTCCTAAACAAACAATTCAATGAATACCTCTAGGAAAACGAAGAAGATGAAGAACCGAAGAAACCACAGGAGGCAGGGATACGGGGAGTCTATGAATGAATGGAACGACGGAAAACTTTCACTCATAGACCCCCATATACCTGCTGTCAACGGCAGGTATACGGGGGGTCTATGAGTTTCTTCGATCTTTTTCTTCATTGTTTTATATGTAGGTATATTCGGATAAAAGTATTTACAATAATTGAGGAAAAAAAAATATATATATATATAATAAATATATTAAGAAACTACTTTTTTTAATGTAAAATACTTTTATTCGAAAGCTCAAATATGTATAATAACCAATTTACAAAAGTTATTTTTGTTACAATAACGTAATATTGTAATTAATATATGTATATGCGCACGCACAAACACAAAGAAAGAGAAAGAGAGAAGTTATATACAGAATGTTCCAGAATAATGGTCGTAATTTTCGTATGCAGATAGGGGACTAACTGAGTCAAATAAAAACTCCTCTAACATTTTGTAATTTTCGCAATAGTTAAGGAGTAAATTTATGATAAAAATTACCGCATTAGTCTTTCGAAAGCTAACGCGCGGCGAGATGTGACCGCTCAGCACCTGAGGTAGCTAGGCGCACGAGGAGTTGATTATTACAAGCGTTAATGCACGAGCAACACGTGACATACCCCCCGTCCCCCAACCCCCGTGGTTCTAACATATAAGTGAGAAACTATAAGAACGAACTATTTATATATATGTATATGAGTAAATCTCAGTTTGTCATTTACATCTTTGATACAATGTATTCATTCTTAATTCAGAAGAAATTCCATTTCAAAATTATTTTTAGTTAATTAAGAGAATAAAACCGTTGCTGATATTACATTTAAATGTATTACCGTTGAATCAATATTGATATAATTCTGCATCGTCTTCTGTGCGACGATCAAAACGTAATATTATAAAATTTATTTGTCACTGTTAAAGTTAATTGTTGACAATAATTATTGTTAAATGTAGCCATCTTTTTAAATATTTTTGTCACACTAAACACATAACTGTCGACATAACTGTCATTCGTTCAAACATAATGGACATACGTGGTAAGTACGAGGTAGGAAAGAAATAAGAATAGAGGAAGCAACATAAAAATTCAACTATATCTATTTCCTTCTCTTTTTATTTTTGAATTATTTTATTATTTTAGCGAATAATTAAAGCCGTTTTAACCTACTCAAAGTTGTATAGATAATCTCATATTTTAAAATTATTTTCATATTATTTAAACTAATATCCTGAAACAAAACTTATAAATTAACGTAAATTAAACGTTAATTTATCAGTTTTGTTTCAAGATATTACTTTATTAAAACTGAAAATTCTGTCTCTTTATTTATCACATAAGAGGGTAGTATCTGATTCGAATTGTGCCATTTTAGAAAAGAAATAATAGAAATGAATAAAAATAAAATATTAAAACCGAAAATAGCTGAACTATTGCTATTTTAATGTTACTACAAATACATAACACGAAAGATGCTATAATTTTGTATTATCGATTATTCCAAAAAGATTTTTACACATAATCATGGGCGTGAATTAACTAATAATATATGTAATATGTATGATGCAATATATATCTAACAAACATTGTTAATAGAAAGACTAACCTTGCTTGTTACTTGTTACCAACGTATGCCGAAAAATTCCAAATCCTTAGATCGTCAACAACTTGTTTTTTAATTGCAAATAATTTTTTCACTAAACTAACTAAATAAAATAATCTGCTTCGAACCAAAAAACAGAAAGTTTCTTCCACTCTGCAGCGATGTGACTACGAGACTGACCATGCAGCGACAGACTACGTACTGAAAGAATGCGTGCTTCGTACTGTGTGCGTACTTTGTACAGTTCAAGCATTACAGAAAATTTAGGAGAAAGGGAACCTATCCTTTTGTTTGTGATGGACCTATAGAACGCCATCGAAAGAAAAACGAAGTTTTCCTCATGGATCTTAGGGTTTTCCTCTTCTTAGGTATATCGACTAGGGACAATCGTTTGAAAATTACGTAGATCACTTTCAATTTCTCAGATGGAACCCCCTATTTCTTATTACATATTGATTTTTGAACGATTATCCAAGGTCAAACCAATGACATCATTTTATGTTCCCCTTGAAACAATACAACTTTTCTATGAAACACTTTTCTCGGAAATACGTATTTTTCCTAAAAAATGCCTGAGAGAGACGGGCGCACTAATACATTGCCAACGCTTTTCAAGATTTATATATCTAAAGCCTTACACTTATGGAAATGTCAGGGTATGGGAGTAGAGTTAAATGATTCAGTTTCAGATCCAATACTTATACACACTAATTTGCTAACAACCAGGTTGTAATAATGATAGAGACGATATATGGTAAGAAAGTTAATCGAGGAATATGAGAAATGGGGACTTACAGTGAATAATAAAAAAACGAAATAAAAAAATCCATTGGATCTGAAACAGAAAATCTGGTAATCGATGATAAAAAAAATCGATAATAAAAAAAAGTATTTGCAGCGAGTATAAATATTTAAATACAACATTTAACCCGGGAGAAAAAGACGACCAGAAAATAAGACATTAGAATAACACGAGGGAGAAGGATTCGCGTGTTAAATGGTATTCTATGGAATAAAAGCATAAAAGATTCATGAGGGTTTCACAAAGGATAGAATCAGGAATGAAAAAATCAAGCAATATATATATGGAGATAGAATGCACAATGACAGAAGATATAGAGAGAAAACAATTAATTTGATACGGATATGTTCAAAGAATGGGTGAGAATAGACTTTCTAAACAAACAATTCAATGGATACCTCCAGGAAAACAAAAAAGATGAACTATCGAAGGAACCATAGGAGGCAGGTATACGGAGGGTCTGTACTAGGTGCGCAACTAAGTTTCCGAATTTCTTTAATCAATGAAAAATGGAAAATTTTAAGAGAAATACAAAAAATGGTTTATTCAACGTATCGTCCCTCGCTAGCTACACATTTTTGCCATCTCTCTGACAATACATGAATACTGCGACAATAAAACGACGCGTCTTTCAACCGAAACCAACCAATTTTGCACTTCTTCGAAATTGGCCAAGAGTAGCCCAATAATTTTTGTTAAATGCAGCCATCTTTTTAAATATTTTTGTCACACTAAACACATAACTGTCGACATAACTGTTATTCATTCAAACATAATTGACATACGTGGTAAGTACGAGGTAGGAAAGAGATAAGAATAGAGGAAGCAACATAAAGACTCAACTATATCTATTTCTTTCTCTTTTTATTTTTGAATTATTTTATTATTTTAGCGAATAATTAAAGCCGTTTTAACCTACTCAAAGTTGTATAGATAATCTCATATTTTAAAATTATTTTCATATTATTTAAACTAATATCCTGAAACAAAACTTATAAATTAACGTGAATTAAATCGTTAATTTATCAGTTTTGTTTCAAGATATTACTTTATTAAAACTGAAAATCCTATCTCTTTGTTTATCATATAAGAGGGTAGTATCTGATTCGAACTGTGCCATTTTAGAAGAGAAATAATAGAAATGAATAAAAATAAAATATTAAAACCGAAAATAGCTGAACTATTGCTATTTTAATGTTACTACAAATACATAACACGAAAGATGCTATAATTTTGTATTATCGATTATTCCAAAAAGATTTTTACACATAATCATGGGCGTGAATTAATTAATAATATATGTAATATGTATGATGCAATATATATCTAACAAACATTGTTAATAGAAAGACTAACCTTGCTTGTTACTTGTTACCAACGTATGCCGAAAAATTCCAAATCCTTAGATCGTCAACAACTTGTTCTTTAATTGCAAATAATTTTTTCACTAAAACTAAATAAAATAATCTGCTTCGAACCAAAAAAGAACAGAAAATTTCTTCTACTCTGCAGCGATGTGACCACGAGACTGACCATGCAGCGAGAGACTACGTACTGAAAGAATGCGTGCTTCGTACTGTGTGCGTACTTTGTTCAAGCATTACAGAAAATTTAGAAGAAAGGAAACCTTTTTTTTGTGATGGCCCTATAGAGTCATCGCCATCGAAAGAAAAACGAAGTTTTACAAGACGGACTTAAGATTTTCCTCTTTTAGGAATCGACTATAGATAACCAATGGTCGCGTTCAAGTCGGCAAAATTAAAATATTTAATAACAACGTAATGCGTGCTATAATTAATACAAATGCATATTCCAAAATATGCTACAATATTATATTTTTCGAAAATTAAGGTAATGTAATAAATTTAGTATTTATAATAAATAAAAGAAACTCACTTATTACATTATTTATCACCAATGTATTTGTTAAAAGATGCTAAAATTTTTCGATAAAAATTACGAACTGCTTTGTCGCAAGTACTGGTCCAACGAATTAGTAATTTTTATCGAAAAATTTTAGCATCTTTTAACAAATACATTGGTGATAAATAATGAGTAATGGGTGAATTTGTCTTATTTATTATAAATACTAAATTTATTACATTACCTTAATTTTCGAAAAATATAATATTGTATTGGTGTTGCTCCACAAATATAATATTTATAATTATATTTAAAATATAACATTAAAATTTTAAAAAATTCTTTTATGCAATTTTATTTCAATTGCAGTCTACGAAAAATGTGTTATATAATAATAAAAATGATTAAATTTTATTGTGGAAATGAAAGAAAGTCCAATAAAGGTGTAAATAGTAAAAGTATGAATGAAATCAGGAAGAAATTAGAAAGAACATTATACATGTAAAACGCAATGAAATATGAGAGAAAATAGCATTTTCATTTTTATTTTATTTTTCAAAATAATCTTTTGTACATCCTCAATATATTACTTAATATATTTTGACGTATTTGATAGATGTTTTGTATTGATGTCAAATCCGCTACTTATAGGCTTGGTTTTTGAAATAGACAAAAGAAAAGAAGATAAATAAAAATTGCAAGAAACGTGAGATTGTAACATCAAACAGCATCGGAATCTCTAAAACGTTCTCCTAGAAAATTGTTTTCAACCTTTATGTACTTTTTTCTTGGCAAAATCGAATCCGTTTTTACAGTCTTTTCTTTCCTTCTAGAGATAGATGTATCATAATTTAAGTGTTCGATTATAAAAAATTATAATTTGATCAAAAGTTAAGAGTAATAAAAATTACAAAAAAAACTAATTTCTTTCAAATCACAATTGTGAAATATAGAAAAAGCTTATTTAGCAAAAAAGTGTCGCTTAAAATTGATATCCAATTATAAAAAAATAAAAAATAAAAAATAGAATTAATTCAATTATGTTGACCCAGCAATGAGAAAAAAGAACATAATTATTGATATTAATTTTATGATTTCGTAACTATACACTCCTCCTTAAGTTTATTGCAAAATCGATTAGTCCAATTCTCACTGATTGTGAGATCTGGTAATCTGAGGTATTGGATTAGACTGCATATTAAATATACAGTACATCTCGCTATTTGTTGTACGAGACATGACATGCCTCTTAATAATTCATACTAGTTTGAGATAAAATACGTTCACTATTATCGCGTGATACACCGAACAAAATTTTGTATTATTATCTCGATGTAGTAAAAATTTGACTTATTCGGTGTAACATGCGACTGGTGATTATATCATTCTAAATTATCGACAAATCGTATATAAATATAATTATGAGTAATATAAATATGATATAAGTACAATATGCAGCATAAATACAATTGCGGACCTGCGCACGTGAGCTCTATGTGATATTATTAGCCAAAAATACCCTGATAGCTTACAACTCAACTATAGTGACCTCGACGTTTTTGTATTTTCGAATCTATAACTCCATACGCTACTGAAATGTTATTCGGTAATCGTAAGACGTATGTATAAATTTATGTATCGGACAAAATAAAATATCTATAAAATTTAAGAAAGTATCAACTACTAGAAAGATAAGGATCATTACTTATTCTTACAAACTAATTAAGAAAAAGTGTGAAAGAAATTATGTACTTGTGGACATGAATAAAATAATAAAATAATTATCAAGTCGCGTAATATCGAGAGAACTACTGAAACGAAATGGAATAAAAGTTGTGTTACATAGCCGGTTAAAGAACTTTTATCTAAAAGTGTAGAATTATATATTAATATAAAATAAAATTAATATAATATAAAATATATCCACATATGTATGTACATATATATATTTTTTTGTCGTATAATCTCTTTTCACATATATGTAGAAAAAATAATAAAAGAAAAAATTAAAAAACAATTAAAAGAATAATTTTCAAAAATTTTTTATTAAAAGTAAAGTTTAAGGAAATGAGAAAAGTGTGCCTATAAATATATATAAATGTAATAATTGTAAATGTATGATTATATACAGAATAATTGTATAATCTAATCATTATTTTACTCTTTGTATACGAAAGTTATTTTTCTAATTATTTCTCCCACATTTATTCTTCTTTTACTTTTATTTCTCTATTATTTTTCAAAATGTACGAATAGAGATTATACAAGAGAAAGAAAATAATATGGACATACTTTATATTTATGGACATACTTTATATTTATGTACACTTTAATATGAACAATTTTTTACCAAGTATTCTTAATAATTTGAAATTAAGGAGATAATATAACATATATGTATGTATATATGATCCGCAACATATTTTCAATTACGACTTTTTCGTTGTCGTTTATAGCGAATTAATATGGACGGATTCATTGTACTGTTTAAGTCGTTCTTTTTTTTAAGGCACGATATATCGAAAGACGATTACAATAGTAAATTATCAAAGTTATCGATACGATTAAAAATTCCAACATGTAATCTCCGGAGCCTTTTACGCAATGTTAACAATTACAATTGTTCAACAACATTAAAAAATATCAGCGAACATTATGTTCACATGTGAAGATTCTGCTGATAACCATCAATTTCGTTGTACATTTTCCTGATGGGATCTTTTGGCAAATAGTTGTGCATCGCGGGTGCGACTTTGTTGTTGCCATTGGCTAAATGCGCTATACCATTTTGCAGCATATGTGCCGTTCCGTTCGCAATGCCATTTTGATAAACATGACCGTTCTGTTGAACGTGCTTCATATTGTTTAACACACCATTAGAGATGGTACCTACCCCTAACAAAACAATAAACATCGAAATACATTACTAACAATAAAAAAATACGATCACATATTTCTTAATTGTTTTCAGATAAATGTTGCAAAAAAATTGTTGTAAAAAACAAGAACAAATGGTTTCTTTCAGGGACGGTAAATAACGATTATTTGTTCTTTGCACCAAAAAAGGTCGCAAAATTTTGAATTTTATCTCGTATATTTCAGTGATAACCGTTACGTTCGGCGACCAAACATTTTTTTGGTCATCTGTAACCATTATAGACGACTGAAATGTTTTTCTGATCCAAATTGATCCAAATTTAAAGTTAAAAATTTTAACTATGTATTCAAACTGAAACTAACTATGTACTCAAACTGAAACTATCAACTCGAAGAAAAATCTCGATAAACTACAAAATCAAAGAGACCACAGTGCAACTCAGAATACAATCTACGACTGCAACCTGAGATTCAGCGAGAAATTTGGATATCAGTTCAGACAACGACACAAAATCAAAAGTCGGTATTGGATAAATTTGAAGTTAGACCTCGATGATAGTTACTGGTACCAAAAAAAAATTCCAGTCGTCGAAAACAGTTATCAGTGACAAAAAAAATTTCGGTCGTCGATAATGATTATAGGTGACCAGAAAAAATTTTCGTTATTTCTTAATTGTTATTCACAGATTATTTTGAATATTTCTTATAACAGTTACGTCCCTGGTTTCTTTACTTAACTCTGACTTTTTTCTGATTCTTTTTGATTACATAATTATGGCGATGTGAATAATAGAACAGTAGAAGAAGAAACTTAATTTAGAAAAAAACAATTAATCTTAAATTGAGAAGAGTTTAAAGTAGAGAGTCTTGGAATAAAGAAAATCGATTTTATATGCCAAGCTAATACAATAATAACAATAATACCTTGAGCAATTCCGTTTTTCATCGTATGGGCTGTCTTTCCAATATGATTGGACACGCCGTTGACTGTCGGTTTGGCATTGCCATTAGGTATGGCACGTTCATTCGAGGCATGTATCCCGTTTGGGTGGCTCTTGATTACAGGCGAATCCGGATCGCGACTTGCTTCTTCTTTGCGACGTGCTCCACGCATTAATTGATATAATGCAGCGGTAAAATCCTGCTGCACACTAGGCACATCCGTATCACCATCCACCTATTTGAAAGATAACAATTGATTATTATCTGTAAAGGAATAAATAAATCATACCTCGTAAAAATGAAACCTTAAACGTATATTATTTTCATTATGCAATCGTACTTTTTTGTATCCCTAATGCCTCTATTCTAAACAATTTCACATACTTAACGAGTTTAATAATACTAATTCAAAATTCATTTCAATATTAGCCCATGTTTCGTCGCAACACAGTTATTTATTACGTACAATTGTTAATCGATTATCGCTGTCCAGCGTTTTCAACATGGGAAGAGAGACTTCGCGAAAGAGCTCCAATCTTTTCCTAAATGCCGAAACACTGTCGTCCAGTCTTCCTCTCCCGAGTTGCAGTTTGGAGCAATCAAGTAGTACCAGTGGTGGTTCTTGTCCAAACTATTAATAATTAATTTAATGCAATTTGTTAACATTGTTAAGTGATATTTATCAGATAGACAGGACAGTTACAAAATTAATCAAATTACTAGTAATTAGGCGTAATTTGCAATTATAATGCAAAGTAGATAGTTCTTACCTTAGTCTCAAATTCTTGTACTTGATTCAAGTCCCTCGGGTATCCATCAATGACGATACCATCCGAGTCCCGATTCAAAAGAATCTGTTGCTCTACAAGCTTCATCACGATATCATGAGGGACCATTTCGCCCGAAACAATTGCGTCATTCACAACCATATTAGACGATGCCATCGTTCTCAACAATTCTCCAATACTTATGTGCGCCCAGCCTGGCATATTATGGACAGCTTGAGTGCAAAGAGCCGCCTTATTACTTCCTGGTCCACCTAATATATGTGATATCACATTACACAAAATGTCATAATGTCATAATAATATAATATAATATAATATAATATAATATAATAAATAAGTTATTTTTCTTTCTTAAAGAAGAAATAAAAAACGAAAAAATGGAGTTTAATAGCTTTACTTTTTATAATTTAACAATCTTAATTTACACTAGATTTTTATGAAATTTATACAAAGTGATAAAAATAGGACAGTTAAATATCTTGTAATCAACGCATTTTTGAAAAGAATGTTTGTACAAATTTTAGAAAGTTGTAAGGGTCAAGAGACCTATTTGTGATTATTTTGTCTAATGCGCTTCTTGTGGGGTGGTTTTGGGGGATTGACAAGAAATCTTAAATAAGAAGAGAGTCAAGTGTTTCTAAATCAAGAAATACGACACGTTTCACGTTTTCCACAAACATTTGTTCTAAATCACTCTATATATTATGTACATCATGTGGACACGTTCGTGTGTATGTATTAGAATAAAATGTACCTATAACCCAAATAAATGATGGCAATCCTTTTCTCGGTTTATCAGCAGTTTTCGGTGCGTCTATCGATACTGAAACTGGTATCCTGTTCGTTCCTACAACTTGCTGCGGTAATGGCGAACTCGTAATCGATTCTTTTCTCCTTTCCACTTCGACCTGAAATACGATATGATGCAATGCAGTGGTATATTATGTATAATACCAAAAATGTAAAATTTTCATTTTAATTTTAATCTTACTTCGGCTTCTAAAGATTGAGGTATATCTTGATCCTGAATTTCACCACTGGACATCCCTAGAATTCTAAGAACAGCATCTCGAAAACTAATGTAGACCTCACTCGGATTGCGCTCACCATTTACCTATACAGCAAATTTTTATTTTTACTTACTTTAAGAATAATAAAAACAATTTTTTTTAAACTTAAACAGATTATAGTTAACACAACATCAACGTATTTTAATCTTGAATCTCGCTGTCAAAATGTGAAAATCATTTATTTTATATCTTCTGAAATATAATTATGAGATGTTACATTTTTATAATTTCTAAAAATTTAAATCACTATTCTTTTTGTTAATAAAAATATTGTTATTTTATTAATAAAAATAATGTAATTGATTCCAATTTAGATTTTATTTTTGTTCGTAGACATACAAAGCAAAATTAAAGAAAATTCATTATGTAACAAGGACCATAATTATCAATCAGGTTTTATTAGAAAATAATCGAAATTCAGGAATTAAAATCATGCATAATTTAAAATAACGCACGATTATATATATTATTTATTTCATAATTTGCTGTGTATGACTCACATGGGGGACATAATTGTTCATAATCTCAATACTAATAATTAATAATTAATTAATAGAATTGAAACTTAATGGAACACTTAATAGTGAATTTGCTTACCTCAAGTAACATTCCACTTTGGTCAAAATATTCCGCAACTGGCATTACATTCCTATAAAAATTATGCAACTCCATTCTAGCTAATCCGATAATAACGTGGCCGAGTTGCGCACCAAAATCAATTTGTCTTTCCAACACTTCCTGCCTCCACGACACGAGAATGACACCGTTAACGATTTTTATCTACAAGCGACATTATATACATTCAGATTATTGTTTTACATTCAGATTGTTGTTTTGTCCGAATCAGTTATCCGAATGGTACTAGAGAGATGTAATGTTACCGAATGGGTAATAGAGAGATGTAACCGTTTCGTAAAAAATAAATAAATATCTATATTTAAAAAAATGGAATGGAAAAAATGAAACACTTACTTTTTCAGCATACTCCACCACATCGCGCATATTTCGCGGATATCCACTTACAAGAAAAACTTTGGCTCCCGGAGACATTTTCATTTCGAGCATGAGTACTTCTGTAACGGTTTTGCTACTAAGTTGCCCAAAATCTTGCATATCTGTTAAAAACAGTTGAAATATATAATACGTTGCAAGAATATAAAAATTTCTTACTTACAATTATTATTTAATTCAAAAGGATTGAGATATAATTTGTCTGTTCTTAGAAATCGTATAAATTGCAACTACTTAAATCCGATTGTTAGTTTATATGTCGTATGTCAAAATTGTATACTTATTTAAACTTACAGAATAAGAAGCAAATACGAACCATTTCCTAGTGCATATTGTTGAAGAAGATCCATCATGTTGATATGCGTTATACCTTTCTTTTCTTGTATCAAATTATCGCAATATGTCACCTTACCGCTACCAGGACCACCTACGAAATATTCGCAGTACACATTAAAAATTGATTCTTAAAATGCGATTTAATTCTAAATTCGCGACAATTAATTAATAACTAACCGAGTACGAATATAACGGGAATTTTTGGTATTTCAAATTTAACTGGGCCAACATTTTGTTTTGGGAAATGTCCATCCGGAGGAGTCGCCAAAAGACCAGCCTCGCCTCGCCATCTTCCTGTAGCTCGAGCATCGTTTTCCTCGAACATCTGCGATCCATTTTGCTGATCTGAAATGCATTTGCCACTTTGTAATGTTATTATGCTATCGAAATATTCGTGCTATTTAGGAAATTTAATAAAAGTTAATAAAAATTAACAAAGTTCCCTTACAAAATTATTGTTAAAGACCATATCAATTTTTCTAGATTTTAATCTTAATTGTAAGAATATCTATGATAATTACAAATGTGTAAATACAGGTAAGAAATTCACGTGTTTCCAGATTGATATTTAAAAATTTTACTCAAAAAATTAATCATTAATCAAATATAAATATTTATAATAATAATGATAAATGTATAATATCGCGTTTTTTAACCAAATTGTTTCGGTCTTAAGTTGAATCTCTATATTAAATTTTTAATTGAAAATTAGTCTACTTCTATACTTTATTTCTAGTCTACTTTTTTATTCTTTAGGAGATTATCTCATTTTTACTACATTTTATTGGATACATATATTGTACAATATACTTTCATTTAGTTTATTATGTTGCGTGATGAAACTAAAGACTTTACACAAAAGCCAAAAATATAAAATATACAATTGTTGCATTAATGTATTATTTATTACATGTACACAATATACATATATGTCAAATCAATACTTTGATTTGAATCAAATACCAGTATTTGCAATTTTAAACACATGCAATACATGTAATTCTTTGAATTTTCGCATAATTCTTTTCTAAAACCTTTTATTTGTACAAAAAATGTATGTACAAAAAAATTTATCATATAGAAACGATAATATCATGTATCATTGTGCTAACTGATGCTTCATCGCTTAAATACATATAATAAAAGAGTAATTTTGTGAGGACAAGATAATTATGTAGATATCTATGATGGATAACTCGAAATTTTCCAATTCATTATATTTAATCTGATCTTGTGCCAAATTTAAAATGTAAAGAAAGTATTGAATCAATACTCGTTAAACATGTAATTCTAATAGAATTATATGTTTAATTATAAATTTATTGAATAATCCCTTTAATCTTTATTTTTATGTCTATTAGTCTGAGAATTATAAAACACTATGTTAAATTTTATTCAAGATTTTGAAGGTAAATATAGCTAAAAAATAAAAAATGTAAAATATTGAAAAGAAGTTAATGGATATTAAATATTACATTTATAAATTTAAAAAACATGGACAGTAATACATAACAATCTCATTTAACTCTTTAGTAGAAAAAATAATTTTGTAAAATATTAAAAATTATATATTAAATTTTTTATCTTAAACCTTGCTTTTAATAAAATTTTTGTCTTCATTGTAACGTGGTAAAAAACAATAATTACTTTCTCTATTTTTGTAAAAGACAAATATAATGTTAAAGAAAATGTGATATCAAAAGTTAATTAAGTTTTAATTATTGTTTGACACTGACAAAATATTTTCTCAAAAATATAATTGTCTTTATTATTTCTATAAAAAGTCAAAAAATATTGATTTGATTAGAAAAGCTATTAGTAATTAAAATTTTAAACTGACTCTTTACATTAAAAAATCATTATAATTTTATTATTAAAAATAATAGTACATTACATGTAAATTTTAATATAAATGCTTAATGTAGCTAATATTTAGATTTATTTTAAAAATTATTTTGAATTCATTAAAATAATATAATGTTAATTAAAATAATGTAAGCCTTGTAATATATAACGTATTAAATCAATAAGCCTTGTAATATATAAGAAAGCGTGCTATTATTTATTTAAAGAAAACAATAATATTAATTGATATGGTCCATCAATTTTTATTATATGTATTTCACGATATAAGTTTCTTGTGATGACAAAAAAACGACTTTCTATCCTACACACTGCCACTTCTAGAATATCGACCGCGATAATGCATTTGCGATAATCATAGACATCTTATTGTGGGTCTTGCATCGAGCATCCAAGTTTATTCTATAGATATATCGCGATAGTTCCATGATTACTTGACATAATGAAAGAAATGGAATTGACTAATGCTAACTGACTTACATAAACTGTTTGTTTTTGTTGAAGGCGTAAAATCAGGATAGTAACATAGGATACAATAGAAAGACAAATGCTTTCCTTATCCGATTGCACAGTTAATGTGGAAAAAGAAAAAAAAATGATCGTCTTCTTCACTAAAGCGTATTATTCTCTTATCCTTTTCACCTTTATTCTTAATGAGACTACTATATCGTGTTCGGGTGAGAGAGCGATAATAAAAATAAGTGATGAATTGATTAATAAGTATCATATTGATAACTAAAACGTTGATTAATAATTATGAAAAAAATTGCTTGGCAAAATTCATCCATTTATCTAAAAAGAGATTCTAAAAATGTAAAAAAAAATGTCCAAATTTTCCATCTTAAAAGAAGATGGAAGAGGATTAAGTATATATTACAAAAAAGTAAAATTAATTTGCTATTTCAAATATATTTAGTAGTGTAATAATTACATTTTCATATACGACGTAAAGAAAAACATAAGAGAGCTCACTCGAAGCTGTTTACACGCGAAAAATACGAACAGAACACGAAAATATTCGAGAATTCTTTATATATTATTATAGAAATTAATAACTAATCCATGTAATAAATGTAATAAATGTGCCGAGCGCTAGCAAAAAGAAAAGAAACAAACTTCACGATAAGTTTTAATAAAGAACTGCTGATACAAAATCAAACCGTAGTAATGGAAGACTTGCAACGCAAGGATTGAAAACAAAGTCACATAAAACAAAAATTTAATGAAAACATCGTAAGAGAAAGAGGATTGTAAAAATCTGTGCATAATCTAGACTTAAAATCTACAACATATTTTATTAATAAGAAAGGACACAAAATCACCCTTTGCCAGCAGCAAAAGACAAGACTTTATTATAGGCTGTTAACGAGCCGAAAACATACATCCCTTATGAATTTTGGATGAGAATTGATTAATGACTCAGTCATTAGTAAAAATTAAAAGTGTGATAATCTTATAATGTCTATAAATACGAGGGATATATACAGTATAATAAACCGTAGTATTTAGAATTTAATATTTTATTTAAAAAATACAACATTAGAGCACAAAAAATATCCAGAGAACAAAAAATATTTATATAAGAAACAATTAAATTAATTAAATAATTAACTCGATCAAGAAAGAGACGATTACATGAAAAAAGGTCAGACAAAAAATTTTCCCACTTTTCGTCTATTCATCTATCTATTTTTAAAAATATTTAAAAAGTTCCGGGAAGAAGAAAATAAATTTCAATCGCATCGACAACAAACCATTTACTAAAGTAAAGATAAAAGAGAACTACCAAAAAAAAAGACATACCTAAGATGTCGAAACAATCATTTTGAACAATTATTCTGTTAAAAATGTGTGTGTGTGTGTGTGTGTGTATCTTATACTATTTTATTTTATATCAATTTTTCGAATATCAGGGATTTAGTAAAATCTGGTTGCACGATTTCCTAATTATAAAAAATAAATTAGATATTTGAGTATTATTGGCACTGATGCTGATAATTAGTGAATATAAGATAATTGTCTCGTCTAATTCTTTGGTACAAAAATTTATATAATAATAATATCCAATATGTAATATAAAAATATTGACAGATTCAGAATAAATAAATATGTATTGATTGTATATTGATATATACAATTGATATATACAATTTTGAGATTATGTAAAACAAAACCTTCTAACTTGGACTTACAATAATAATTATTATTCATAAATATACTAACCAGTGTCCAGGCAGATGCCCATAGTAAGTTGTTCAAAGGCTGACACGATCCTTTTACGGCCATTTACTCACATGCTTCCGGCAGAAACTCATCCCCTTTTCAACACACACAATGTTCCGAAGAGTTATAATGTGTAACTTCACGAAACCTTTCACATTAGACAAAAATGTTTATCGTATCACGTTGTCACTCGTCGATCTTTGCAATCGATTTTTCGATGGTCGGTACAAAAACGGTTTCGACGGATACACTCGTTCGATTCTTCTGATTCAACTCTGTTTATCCATGAGACTTTATTTTCTCTCCTACAAAGCGACGTCCTAATGACGGAGGCGTATGTACCTGCCACGGATTGATTTGTGTCTGATCTATTCGGCGTATCTTCTTCAATAGGCACTTGAGAATGAAACCAAGTAAGACCAATGTCCACATCGATACGACGTTTGGATCTTTGAGAAATTTATCCGATGAGTTCACAGTAGATAATTGCAGTTAATATAATTTTAAATATATCACATTTTATGCACTACGCTTGAAGAAGTATGTAGATTAATGAGTATTCTGGAAACAATAAGTTATTAATTCTTTAAGATGTACGATCTTGAAAGAGTTTTTGACAGTTTATTTTCTGATCGCAAGTTTTTATCTTCCATATTGCCACTATTTTAATATTGTTGCTATATTGAGTGTATAATATAAATTTCTTTTCATCTTGACGGAAACCAAATTGAAGTGGATAATTTTGATAACTTATTTGATACAAAATTTGCAGAAATGTATTTTAGAATTTTTCTATTAAAAAAGAAAAAATATTATTCTTGATATTAATTAAATTATAAAATTAAATTATAGAATACATGATCAATAAATTAAAAAAATACAAACAAATCAATTTTAAAATTGCAACGAAATAATGAAAAACAACGAATAACTTGAGGTAAATCACCAGCAAGTCATTCTTTTTCTTTCTTGAATACACTATTAATAATAAAATTTATTAATAATAATTAATAATAATTAATAATAATTTATTAATAATAATTAATAATAAAATTTCCAGAGTGTAAAATAAAATAAATAATAATAAATTGCAATACTCGTGACTAATACACACAAATATTTAAAAAAAAAAATTGTTTCATTAGCAATATATTGATAAAAACGCATAAAATTACTATTTAAACTTTTAATAAATATATAAGCACATAAGTTTTTATCATGTACATTGATCTTTTATATTGGATATATTATCACTCTTTTCTTCCATAAAATTTCTCACGTAGCATGAAATAATTATGTACACGATGTACTATTGATATCATACTTATTGAACATAGTCGTTTTGTATAAAGTTTATTATAGTGCATAAAATGGAAATTTTTTCGATTTTCGATAATGTTGACGAACTCGATTAAAAGCATTTCAAACTTGAAGAATTTGTAAAATATGAATAATCTGTTCAATGAAACGAGAAGCATCAGGCGACTTTACATTGCATTATTTCAGGAATACAAAACTGCAAAAATAAAGATCTATTTATCTATTGTATTTGGATAAAATTAAACTTGTGGTTAGACGAATAATAAATGCGTATAAGTGTCAAATAAAATATATTCTCCGCCTTGATATTTTTCAAAAATATATTTAATAATTAGAAAAAAAGAAAAAATGTAGTGTGAATGATATAAATCGCTAAGTGATTATAGCAAGGAAAAATTGATTACAAAAGTGAATACAAAAATTGAATACAAAAAGAAGCTGAACAAATAGAGAAAAGTTTATTTGTCCAAAAAAAGGATAAAAAATATCAATATTGATACTTAAAATGTAAATTAAACTGCTTGTTCCAATGAGATACAATTCGCGTTAGATAAATTATATAATTTTGAGAGAAAATAAAAAAGCAGCAATAAAGAAAAGAGCGTCGCGGAGAAATCCAGGATACATATTAAAATTAATCATTTGTAGAACATTAGTCATTTGTATAAACAATTAATATAATAAAATTAAAAGGATAAAGAGCATCAGCGACAAGATCTATGTGTTTTCAGAACTTGTAATTTCAGTTGAAATAAATTCATTTGAGATAAATCTATTGCATTACACAATTCACAACATTCGAGAACATTTAAACGTCCAGGAAATCGAACCAATCCTTCAAAATGACAATAGGAAGATCAAAACGCATTTCGAAATGTTTTCAAGAAAACTTTCAATTAACGATCGATCTCCCACAAGTGCGACTCACAATAGATAGATGAGTGCTCGATGAGAAAATACGTATGCTTCTCACGTTTCTATCGAGTGGAGCGACTTGCTATCACTTTTCCTCCGATTGCGCGAGAAACACTTCGAAGAACTTGAAGAAGAAGCACCCCGAACTTTTTCGCGTTTACCCGAAAGTGCCAGCGCAAAGTGTCGCGTGCGGCAACGTAAACGGTTGTGAGTCACGACGTTTCCACGGCGGAGCTTTTACGACGAGCTTTCTTGGCACGGTAATGCCATAATGATTTGTCAGGAACGAATGGAGGTCGTGGTAAGAACTTATATCGTCATGGATACCGCGCAAGCGCCCGTTTCTTTTATACGTTTTGTGGATGTACTTTACATACGGTCGCGATAATGGACAATTGGACCCGCGTGTGTGTAACCATGTGTATATGTGTAATCATGTGCGTGTGACATGTGAGGGGTTGTAACGTGGGGGTTCAATGTCAAGTTCCTGTCGGCGCGACTGTTCTGGAACAGGGGTTCGATGCGCGGTCAAGTGGACTTACTCAAGTACCAGGTAAACAACTTTTATATAAAAAATATATAAATATAAAAAAATGTATTTATAATTTAACAATTTAACGAATAACAGAATTGTTTTTTTATACAGGGTGACCCATTTTAACTTCCCCACCGGATTATCTTGAAAGGAATGCACTTTCTGAAAAAAAGTTTCAGATATAAGTTTTAGTATTTTTCCCTGGCTATTGAATGGCGATATTGAATTTGACCTCGATTGTGAATGTGAAGGTCATTTAAAGGTCAAGTTAATTTTTTTAAATGGCATCCCCTATTTTTTATTACATATTCTTGTAGCTGACCTCGAGAGCTTTCCAAAACACTATAATAAAGTATTTTTTCATGAAGTATTTTCCGAGTTATAAAGCTTGAAATAATTTCTTAATTTTACATAAACTGTAAAATATCTCGTAAAATATTTACTTTTCGATGACCTTATCTCAATACTTTTATGCACAGAATAATGAGAGGAATCAATTGGTGTAAAGAAAACACATAGTTGTTTTTAAGAAAAAATATGTAATTGTTAGTTACAAATTGCATATTTTTTCTTAAAAACAACTATGTGTTTTCTTGACACCAATTGGTTCCTCTCATTATTCTGTGCATAAAAGTATTGAGGTAAGGTCATCGAAAAGTAAATATTTTACGAGATATTTTACAGTTTATGTAAAATTATGAAATTATTTCAAGCTTTATAACTCGGAAAATACTTAATAAAAAAATACTTTATTATAGTGTTTTGGAAAGCTCTTGAAGTCAGCTACAAGAATATGTAATAAAAAATAGGGGATGCCATTTAAAAAAATTAACTTGACCTTTAAATGACCTTCACATTCACAATCGAGGTCAAATTCAATATCGCCATTCAATAGCCAGGGAAAAATACTAAAACTTATATCTGAAACTTTTTTTCAGAAAGTGCATTCCTTTCAAGATAATCCGGTGGGGAAGTTAAAATGGGTCACCCTGTATATATATATATATATATATATTGAATATATTACAAATGATATTATCTCATACACTTTATATATATGCATTATAGTTCAACTAAACACATTTTATTTTACACACACACGCTAAATATTTTATTCGATCTAAGTTATTTAACGAAAAATATTAAATACGAAGAGAATGAAATATGTGTAAATTTGTATTAGATGCAAAAATAGAAGCTTAATAATAACTTTGCTCCTTTCTTTACTTCCGTTTTCATCCATATTTGCAATCTTACATTGTGTTTTTACGTTATCTCATATTTATATTATATTTTGACGCAGAGATAAATAATATTACCCGGCAAAAAATTTTTTATACACAAATATATATGTATATATATTGTATCAAAAAATATCCATATCTTTTTTCTTTTATATGATATTCTACATACACACACACACACACACATATATATTTATTTATTTATTTACTTATTTATGTGTATAGAATATTTTATCTAATATTGTAATTTTACTTTTTGTAAATGAAAATAATGTAAAAGTATTTTTCTAATTATTTCACAATTATTGTTCTTATTATTTTTCCTGTATAAACACGATGTAAGATTGCAAGTATGGATGAAAACGGAAGTAAAGAAAGGAGCAAAGTTATTATTAAGCTTCTATTTTTGCATCTAATACAAATTTACACATATTTCATTCTCTTCGTATTTAATATTTTTCGTTAAATAACTTAGATCGAATAAAATATTTAGCGCTGTGTCCTAAGTAAAATAAAATTTGTTTAGTTGAATATGAATCAATTGCATATCTACTAACTCAAATTCATTCCCAAACAGAACAAAAAGTCAAAATGGTGTCAAAATGGTATCGAAATGGCTCTAAAATCAAAAGTCACTTTAAGACCGTTTTATTTTGATAATTATTATCATGATCTCTCGTTCCGCTTGGACATAAAAATTTGGAAAATAATCATGTTTTTCTTAATAAAATTGTCAATGCGCATTTACATTTTCGTGGGATCTCCTAAGGATTACGACAGCTGCGCGCAACAATACCACTTTAATAGGAATGAGGACGTGTCAGGCATTTAGCGAGGCTAATATGAAATTTATTACTCCCGGTAAAATCGATCGAGGAAGCATAAGTGAGAATCATAACAAGAAAGTAGTTATTTATAACAAAACGAGTTTGAAAATAATAGTCTAAATTCCATATGACTCCATTATTTAAACTTAAATACAAATTTAAACTTAAATACAAATTACTAAATGTTATTGATGCTTGAACCTGCTAGCTTAAATTGTAACGTATCATCGTTATTTTTAAAAAATTTATCTCATTACAAAATTTTTTTGCTATTTCAAAAACTTTAACTCTTTGTATTAAATTTCGTATTTTAACATTTTTCCTGCCGACGATTCTAGCATGCGATTTAAAACTGGGAGTTACATAAAATTTTTACAAAAACTTATAGCTGATTGCCGCATTCAAGCCGCTTATTTTGATAAATTTGAGATCAATTGATCGTTAGATAGCTGTAATAATCATAAATACGAACTATAAGGTCATCTGTTTTCCTATATATAAATATAAAATGACGTAAAATTACGTCAGAGGCAATTAGTTATAGATTATTCCTTTAAGTTCTCTCAACTATTTTACGAGACTATTAGTTCAACATACATTGATAATAAAATAAGAAATAAGAAAAAGTTATTAATATTTCCCGAGATACCTATATTTAAGCAGTAGATGTGACCAAGCAGTAAATCCTAATCGATATGTTAAATAATGTAGCAACATCCTGTATTTTTCGTAGATGTTTAATTCTTTTACTAATGAATGAATGTCAATGATGATATTAGTACAATAAGATGTAATAATTTATTTTACTTTTTTAAACATTCATATTCACGATTTATTGTTTATTGTCATTACATCTATCAGAATATTTCTATACTGTATAACAAAATATTATTTTGTAGGTATCTATAGAAATACTTCAATAGAAGTTCCACTTCAGAACTTCTATTAAAGTATTTCCACTTTATGTCGATTACAACGGCGAAAGCAATAAAATTTATTAAATTACGGTTTTTGTACTTTATACATGTATGTGTACACATAAGTGGATTTTCAATATCCATAAGCCTGCTTATCGGACGAGTCGATTTATATTATGTAAAATTGTTTCAGTAACAATTGCATCTTTTTTAAATTATAAGTTACCCCGACAGTCGTTTCCTAATGTAACATTTTCTTGGCTGCACTCCAACATAATCAAAACATAAATATTAATTATTCGAGAGAGACCCATAGTGGTTTTTCAAGGTATCACTTTAGTATGGAGTTCGCAAAGCGATATAAGACTTATCGACTTACAATGAATATTTAATAGATACCTGTTATCAGTCCTGTTTCAAGAAATTATATGCTTGTATAAAGCTATCTAACCCACTTTACTCGACTCTGAAAGTATAAGAATAACGTACGTCGTATTTAATTGGAATTTAACGAGAAATTGATAGCTCCTATAACATACAGCTATAACATTTAAAATAACGTAGTAGTTGTTTAAAAAGACTAAGATCTATATTCGTATTTTGCATCTCAATAACATAGTTTAATATTTGAAATTTGTTATATTTATTTATTTTCATCTCTTTACAAAATCACTTGACAAAAGATTCTTTCTTTTGTAGTTTTATATAAAGCAAGATTAAACAGTTACGATATAACGGTTTTTAGATTTCAGGATTTCGAATTTTTTTAAATCAATTATTGTGACTGATTTGTTCAAAATACGAGGCTATTTGAGATCATGCATATCTTTGTGTTAGAAATTAATTATGTGAGTAATTGTACACAAACAAAATTTTCCTTTCCTTATTTTTCTATAAATAGTCCTTCTATAATTTCCTTTTAAAGACATGTCATAATCTTACACAGTACAATCTTTTAGAGATGACTAGAAATTATTTTGTTAACAGGTTTACTAGATATTTATTAAATACTTCAATAGATATTTATTAAATATTTGTGGACGTACATTTGCATGCGCGCAATCTTATAATATGAATTATTTCGTAGAACAAGCTAATGTACAACCGGTTATATCTCTTGCATAATTCCATCTTGTCAAACTAGAAGACATGACTAATCCTTTTGAACATTCATATCTTATAATATGACATTGTCATTTTCTTGCCTATTTGTTCAGACAAACTAAAAATGATTGACAAATATTTCTCGATATGTCATGTGTAATTTCCCACCATTTCAATTTTTAAAATCTTTATCTCTGATGTACTTAATATCGTTAAATGTTCAAAATTTATCAGAGCTTTTCTTATTTTGCGATAAAAAATTTTTCATATAAAAACATATATATAAATATATAAAATATTTCTAAATATAGTTAAATATGGTTTCTCTTGTGTGATCCCTTACATGGTAAAAAAAATAATAAAAAAGGAGAATTTAAAAATAATTAAAAGGATTTTCGCATTTATTTTTATAAAAGTAAAAATAAAAAAAATTTAAGGCATATATATATATATATATGTAATAATTGTATAAAATGTATAAATGATATATAAAATATTATATAATCTAATCGCAATTTAATTATATATATCATATATATATTAATATATACATATATATATATATATAATTATTTTATTTATATATATATATATTATTTTATATATATAAAGGGTGTCCCAAAATTCACGCAAGATTTGAATTTTGCGCCATTTGTGCGGTAAAGTGTTGCCAACCAAAAAAAAAATACAGCGTGACAGCTGACAGTTCAGGGTTATTAAAAATGGAGCGCTACACAAAAGAACAACGCATTTTTATTGTTGAGCAATATTTTGTAAATAATGAAAGTTTTGCAGCAACAGTTCGCAATTTTCGTACAAAATATGGTCGGAATAGTGATTTAACTTCATCAACTGTAAAGAGACTAATTAAAAAATTTAGAGAGACTGGATCAATTAGTGATCTTAAACAGTCTGGCCGTCCTTCAACAAGTCGTTCAACACAAAACATTGAAGCAGTTCGAGAGAGTGTTGCTGAGAGTCCAGGAACATCAATTCGGCGCCGTGGTCAAGAATTGGACATTTCGAGAAGCTCTCTACAGCGTATTCTCACGAAAGATTTGCATCTTCATGCTTACAAAGTTCAATTGACTCAAGAACTAAAGCCTACTGACCACGCAGAGCGAAGAGAGTTCGTTGAATGGATTATGGAACAACAAAAAGTGGATGCTGATTTTTCGAACAAAATCATCTTCAGCGATGAGGCTCATTTTCATCTTGATGGCTTGGTTAATCGACAAAATTGTCACATTTGGGGTTCAGAAAATCCACGAGTGATTGTTGAGAAACAAATGCATCCACAACGTGTCACTGTTTGATGCGGATTTTGGGTTGGAGGCATCATCGGACCATTCTTTTTCGAAAATGCAGCTGGTCAAACAATAACGGTTAATGGTGCTCGCTATCGCGACATGATAATCCAGTTTTTTGTGCCAAAATTGCAAGATATGGATGTGGACGATATGTGGTTTCAACAAGACGGTGCCACATGCCATACAGCCCGAGAAACAATTCAATTACTGCATGAGTCATTTCCTGGTCGTGTAATTTCCCGTTTTGGTGATCAGAATTGGCCGCCCAGATCATGCGATTTAACGCCGTTGGATTTTTTCTTTGGGGTTTTTTGAAGTCTAAGGTTTATGCCAACAAGCCCACGACCACCCACGCCTTGAAGGAGGAAATTGAGCGCTGTATCAACGAAATTCAGCCACATTTATGCAAAACAATCATGGAAAATTTCAACAAAAGAGTGCGTATGTGCCAGCAAAGTCGTGGAGGCCATTTACCCGATATGCTATTCCATACATAACCCTATACTGTATACTATATAAATCAATAAAAAATTTACAATTTTTAATTATAAACCTGTGTTTTCTATCAAAATTACTTCTTGCGTGAATTTTGGGACACCCAATGGATCGAATGATGAAAATTTCACTCGTAGAGGCGTAAATATAGAAACCCGGTAAAAGTGAAAAATATAAATAATGATATAAACAATTTTTCATATAAAAATTGTTTTCAATTTTTATATGTCAATATTTTTATATGTCAATTTTTATATGAAAAATTGTTTATATCATTATTTATATTTTTCACTTTTAGCGGGTTTCTATATTTACGCCTCTACGAGTGAAATTTTCATCATTCGATCCATATTCTTAAAGATAAAGAATTACATAATATAATTGAGTTGCAAAAATTAAATAATTAAACTATATTAATTTATTTTTATCAATTATGCTTATTCAATTACATTGATGTTTATTTCAATTATATTTGCATATAATAATGCAAAATTATCACGCATAGCATTTAAACTGACTTTAGACTATTACTTCAATATTAATTATACAGGCTATCTCATTTTAAACAATCCAGCCAGGTATCTTGAAAATTGAATTTAGGAAACAAAAATATTTCGGACAAAAGTTGCTGTATGGGATTTTATACTTCATATTTCGCGCGTAATTTCTATCCTAGCGCATGCTCATGGTCTTTTTCGTCGGTATTACAGATTTCCTAAATCTACAAACAACTTTAGCATTTAATTTCTGTTGATGGAGTTCAAGCAACAATTTCTTTTTTACACACAAACTTTCATTTTTACATAAAGACATATCAATAAGTGTATTTCTATCCAAGTCTGAGGTGAAGTCTTTAAAATCCTTAAATATTTACTAAATCTAAGGTGAGAATAAAGTAAATATTTATCGACCTGTTAATAGGTTATGCGTGGAATAACATTCCCAAGAAGAGAAAACTTGAGATAAAGAAACAATATGAGTCAGATTAGCGAAGCGAGTGATCTGAGTGACACCGAGATGTCCGATAAACAGGACGACAAGGATACGGACTGTAACGTGGACGATTATTGTCATGAAGTCGACAGCGACGATTCTTTTACTGAATCCTTAGAAAATAATGTTAACGTATGTCCAAATGTTTTATACTGTTATTTACTCTATATTATAAATTTTTTTCATACAATTCTACGAGTTTGTGATTCATGAGATGTTATCATTTATTTATGTACAGATTATACGTGGAATCTGTTTGTTTTGTTATAGATAAATAATCCACAAGATAGCAAATATGCAGGACCTATAATTTCTGGGCACAGATTTGACAAGAAATTGATATGTATTAAATATCCAGGAAATGTAGTTAATGTCGATAAAGCTATTGAAACGTTGGGTGGTATTAGTTCCATTTCTATGGTACAATACAATAATTAATACTATATACATCCAATTTGCTTAATTATATTATGTAACTGTATGTTTGATTTGACAGACTGTAGATGTTCCTAATAGAAGATTAGAACTGCGATTTAGACCTGATGACGGTTATAGCAAACCTACCTGTGGGGATAGACATAATACAAACGGTTTCTTACTTAGAGTTAGAATAAAGAAGAATAAGAAAACACAAGTCAAAAGTACAACTGTGGAGCTTGTAAAACCAACATCTATAGATGATACAAACTTGAAAGCTACTACTTCTTTTGTTAATAATGAAGAGCCTCATACATCCCACTCAAAAAATGAAGAGATTGATGCAACATTTAATGTCACAAGAGAAAAGAACAATCATGAAGACAATGTTAGTATTGGTAACTTAGTCAACCAGGAAAAAGATTGCAGTGTTGACTCTACGCATTGTAGTAGTGAAGAAACAGTTAAGAAAAAATGTGCTGTAGATGATAAAAGCTTAGATAATACATGTGTAGACAAAAGCTTAGATAATACATGTGTAGACAAAAGCTTAGATAATACATGTGTAGACAAAAGCTTAGATAATACATGTGTAGACAAAAGTCCATCAAAAAGGAAGAAAAATGTATTTACTTTTGACAATAACAAATATGAAAATTTATCTCAAGAGACAAATTATGAAGTGCCACGTTTAAAAATATTGGGAAAAATAGAGACAGAGTTCAAATTTACCAGTATGTTGTATATAAATTATGTCGAACATTATGTCTTAATTTTTGTCATATTATACCAAGCCTATTAATGTCTTTTTTTTCTTAGATTTATGTGATTTTCAATATGTACCAATGACACAAAGCAGATCGGATCCAAAGAAATTGGAATGCATATACAACTTGATTTATCCAACGGGCGTTCCACCTTCTTCTTGGTTACAAAATGATGTACCTTACTTTCTACCACCAGCTGTCTTCAGCAGAATGGACACTATACAACAATATATACCAAAAACCGAAATAGATTCAAACTCGGAGAATGTAATTGGCAAAAACAAAAAATCTCAAGCGGGCTTTCCCAATTATATATATTTTTCTACGTCTGAAGTACCCACCGCAGCACCAAAAGGCATTGAGACAGCTATGAGAGTGAAATTTCTTCAAAACACACACTTGGAGCATGTACGTCAGCTCTTCGAAGAACGTCCAATCTGGTCAAAAAACGCTATTATGTACAAGACGCAATTTACATCCGAACAGCTGAAAATATTATTACCATCGGTAGCATATTATTTTATGACTGGACCATGGAGAATTATGTGGGTGAAATTGGGCTATGATCCAAGGAAGGATATTAATGCAAGAAAATATCAGACATTGGATTATAGATTAAAAGCTATGCGTAAGTTACATTTTTTATTATTAAACATATCTATAAAATACCTTTATTTAACAACAAAATTAATTTCTATGATCTGTAGATGGATTAGGTTCAACTGTCAAATGTAAGAGAAATTATTCAAATTATACATTACCATATAAATCAGCACCTGTTTCCAAACAAAAACCTGCAGTACTTACTGCCACGTCGAGCCAGGAACAAAATTTGAAGAAAGAGCGCCATTTATACGAGAATGTGTATATATATCGGGAGGGTATGGTACCTCCTTCCCGACAAATGTTTTATCAGGTTTGTCAAAAGTTTCCTCTATAAAAATAGCACGTTATGAGAATATTGATTGTAAAATAACACCATAATAACGCATAAAAAACTATTCGAATAAATTATGTGATTGAAGTTGGAAGTAAAAATATTCTATTAACCAATCAGATCTAACAGATAAAACTATTCAAATATAACTTTTAACTCAAATCTGGAGCAATTCTGGATCTAAAATAGTTCTGAAATTTATATAATTCACATAATCTGTTCAATTAAATTGATTCCAAGTGTTATAAATTATTATCTTCATTCATTCTCTTATTAGTATTGCGACGTCCTGGTAGGAGAAATACAGGAAATGCTGGCAAAGCTTCCTGACCCTTTACCTGGTATGAGATGTCACGAGAAGAGAGGATGGCTACCAACTGGATTTGATGTACAATGCAGAGAAATTTTAAATAAACAAGTACGGGCTGTTTTGAGAAAAAGGATGAATATTCCTGAGGATCGTACGTATCGAGTCTAGTTTGTTAAAAATAAAATTATTTATTTATTGAGAATAAACTTATTTTTATTACAGATCCAACGTCACTTCCAAAACGGAAACGAAGACATGGCATTAAATTAAAATATAATAAATTGATTAATAAAAAAACAAACAAGAATACAACGATTTCTACAAAAATTAAGGCTTCTACTTCAAAATTAACAACAGAACACGATTAATAATGAAGGATGCAAAGTTCAAATCCGAATCATCAAATTTTAATTATGTAAAAAAAGAAATTCTAATTATATTTCTGTTTACTTCTTTGAAAATATTAATATTCTAATACTTAACATTTGTTTAGCATTGGATATAAGAATATGTTACAGATATGTTTATATATGTATATAACGTGTATATTAAAATAAATATAAAATACAATTATTCTCAACTAATAGTTATAGAATTTCTTCGTATTACACGTAGACTTATATACATTGTCTACCCGACTGTACACAGCTGCGAATCATAATAAATGAATATCTACAATTCATATTCAATCTAAGAATTAAGATGTAAAGGCATACATGGCATACATCTGTAAACTTCATCTCCGTCTTTTCTCATGCTAAAAAGTAATTTACATAATAACACTTTAGGTACATACATCATCGCTTTAAATTTCGAAAAAAGAATGGCAAAAGCATAGACGAATTTGTCGCTTAATCTAAAGATGTGCTAATACTTCGACGGCTACTGGTGGCGTTTGATCGCCACTGAGGATAACCGGTTCGGATTCAGTTTGGACAATCCTAACAAGATTTGCGTCTTTCTTCGAGGATACTAAAGTGATATTAGGCGCGACATTGGACTCGGCACAATAACTTGGCGGCCGACTTTCCCTTGCTGTACCAGGAGCCACGATACTTCCTGCATTTGATCTGTAAGTCGGTGGAGGTGATGACGTAGGCTGCAATCGGTCCAATAACAACAATCGAAGTCTATATTCTTGCATACTAGCCTGTAATAAAGTATTTGTATATATACAATAACTATATATAATTATATACAATTCAAAATTATTGAATGATTCTTTAATACAGGGTGACCAATGGGAATGTGTTGAAAGTAAACGGTTATATATCCCCTCCTCGATTTCGGTAACTGTTTTACCGACTAGGGTCCGCTACCTAAGACCCGTCAATTTCATTTGAACCGTCGTATAAACCGATTTGCGAGTTATAGGATGGACGCGCTAAGCATCGAAGAAAAAGTGTTTCTCATCGAGTGCTTCTATAGTAGAGGCAAAAACTATAGTCAGGCGTATCGTGGATTCCGTAGTAAATATGGATCTAAAAAAGTTTCAAGCGAAACAATACTCAGAAGGTATGTTTTTGATACTTTTTACCCACGCTCCCTCTCCCTGGAATCGCGTCATCATTCCAATGTTGGTTAGGTGAGATTTTATTTTTATTTGTCGATATTTTTTGGCAGGATTATTGATAATTTTGGTATGTATGGCACTTTGAACGATCGTAGACATGATTTACCTGGCCCATCTCGTACCGTTACAACGGACGAAACAATTGATGACGTTAGAAATTATTTTGACAAAAATCCAAACACCTCGATTAGGAAAGCTGCTCAGGTTTTGGATTTAAAGCGAGAAACTCTCCGAAAAATAATGAGAGACGTCATTAAACTGCATCCCTACAAAGAAACGCGGATTAGTAAAGAACTTCCATTTTATGCAGGATGGCGCGACCCCACATCGTACACGCGAAGTCTTTGAATCGATACATGAAGTGTATGGCAACAGAGTAATTGGATTAGGATACCCGAAATTTGCTCATGGAGGTCTGGAATGGCCTCCTTATTCACCTGATTTGAACCCGTGTGATTTTTTTCTTTGGGGTTACCTCAAAGACAAATGTTACGCCGTACAACCTCAAAACACCGCAGAGCTGATAAATAGTATTAAAAAATGCACTCGCAGCATTCCTACATCTATGTTAGATAATGTATTTCAAAGTTTTTGCAAACGATTGCAGTTCTGTGCTAATTCTAATGGACAACACTTTGAAAACATATACCATTAATTCATATGCGCAAGCAAAATTTTTCTTTTTTTTTTATATTGTGTATTTCAATTGTTAAATTATTATATTTCTCTTTCATATATATGGTAATAAAATTGACAAGTTTTCTCTACAAAATGGCGTTTAATTCATTTTATTCGGCCTATTTGTTACGAAGTAATAACTATTTACTTTCAACACATTCCCATTAGTCACCCTGTACATAATAATAACAGATTCTTTGAATAAATTTATTATAAAATTGATATTTCTTTAACATTTTTCTTAGCAAAAGTGTCAAAATCAGTATTTATTTCAACTTTCAAATTATTTTTAATATATTTATTTAATTAAGTAAATTAAATTATATTAAATTATATTAAAAAGTAAATTATCTTTGTAATATACATCTTATTAAGTAATTAAATAAATTCAAATTCTATCTGAAATTAACTGAAGAATATAGTTAGTAAGTAAGTAGTTGGCTTCTGAAAGGAACGGAGTTTACAAAAAACTTCTCTTTCTTTTTCTCTAACACTTGTAATTCGAAAATTACTAATGTTTCAACATTTTGGGTGAGGAAAATTTGATTCTAAATTAACTAATAAATCTGTTAAATTGTTAATAAAAATATATTAATTTAGGGAAGCGATTTGTTATATTTAGTACAATACAGTTAAATAAACTTTTAATAAAATAAATATTTAACAAAACATTGCTTTAATAAATATATACCTGATAGCTCGGTGGCGGTGTTCTAAA
>CABEGB010001092.1:0-159052 GCA_901521435.1 Crematogaster levior
AATATCGGTCAGCCGTTGGATCTCCCCGACGCGGTTGGCAACAAACACTGACCATCTACGTGACGGAGAATTTATCCAATTCAACGCTATAGTGGAATCTGACCAAAGATATATTTTCATGTTGTCGCAATTGAATGATGATTTGACTTTATCAACTAGTTGTGATAATAGCAGCGCTGCTGATAATTCGAGGCGAGGTAGAGAGACTGCCTTAATAGGTGCGACACGAGATTTGGAACAAAGGAGATGCGAACGATACTCGTTCGGTCCTATCTGCGTACGAATGTATATACATGCGCCATATGCACGCTGGCTTGCGTCACAATACCCGTGTATTTGTATGAATTTAGCATCCGTATGATACTTAATACAGCGAGGTACCTGTAATTGACTGAGACTAGATAACTGCAACCTCATCTGCATCCATTTGGTATGGATGTCTTGCGGGATTGATTCATCCCAATCTACTCCTGATTGCCACAGCTCTTGCAATATAATTTTTGCGACAACAATAATTGGGCCAAGTAGCCCTAATGGGTCAAACAGTCTTGACACCTCGGATAAAATGGTTCGCTTTGATGTGACATTAGGAGATTGAGGTGGAGTAAATGAGAATTGAAACGCGTCGTTAACTCTGTCCCACAAAATGCCTAATATACGAAAATCGTCACCTTTTTCGAAGGGTATGAGACCTTCACATTGGTCATTGATGTCCTTTAGTAGTTCAGGACAATTAGAGCCCCATTTGCCCAATTCAAAAGACCCTAACCTTAACAATTGTATTATTTGATCACGGAGGGTTAAAGCATCTGATTTTGAATCAGCCCCTGTGAGCATATCGTCGACATAAAAGTCGCGCCTTAAACATAAAGAGCCTATGGGAAACTCGTCAGAGTGTTGCTCTGCCAAATCTAAAAGACATCTTGTAGCTAAGTACGAGGCTGCCGCAGTACCGTATGTTACGGTAGCTAACTCGAATGCTTGAACTTCTGAGGATGTGTCTTCGCGCCATAGAATTCTTTGAAATTGAGTTTGTGATGGATGTATCAAAATCTGGCGATACATCTTTTTTATGTCTGCTACCAGAGCATATCGAGAGGTGCGAAATCTAAGAAGCGTCGACGTGAGATCGTTTTGAACGACCGGCCTTATCATCATGGAATCATTTAGCGATGTCCCAGTGTCGGTTTTGCATGACCCGTCGAAAACAACACGCAGCTTAGTACCCTTGGCGTCTTCCTTTATTACGCAATGATGCGGCATGTAGTAAGCACCGATTTCGTTTGGAATATGTTCGACTATTGGCCGCATGTGACCTAATGATAGGTATTCACGCATGAATTCGGAATATCGCTCCTTTAGTATAGAATCGCGATTAAAACGTCTTTCTAAAGCTATGAAACGCCTTAACGCAATATCTCTAGAATCACCTAGATTACTAAGAAGTGCCTCTTTAAATGGTATCTGGACAATGTATCTCCCTTGCGAGTTTCTGGAGACTGTTTCTTTAAAATGAGTTTCGCACTGTCCTTCTTCGAGAGTATGTTTCGCAGAATTGTCGTGAATGCCATCCAATTGCCAGAACTTATGCAACTGCTCATTTAATTCGGAATTACTGATCGAAGAATGAAGAACTCTAACATGCTGAGAACTAGCCGGAGGAGAATTCTGCCGGCCAGCCAAAATCCAGCCTAACTTTGTTTTCTGCAAGGTTGGATGTTTGTCCGAAGCCTTGATTTGGCCAACGCATATGAGGTTCCAAAACACTTCAACTCCAATTAAGATGTCGATTCCGGACGTAATATTGAATTTGGGATCAGCCAATTGAATGTTGCGAGGGACATCGAACGCTGAGCGTTTTATATTGAATGCAGGAAGATCGTCAGTTACACGATCGGTTACAATGCAATCAATGACGGTGGAAAAGGAATTTAACCTTGAGCGCAATTTAACCTGCACACACTCCGTAGAGCGGGCTGTAGTGCCGTTTATCCCTGATATGGTCACATCAACTGAGCGTGGAATTAAACCTAAAGCATCTATGAGGGGCTTAGTAATAAGGTTGGCCTGGGAACCTGAGTCTAAGAGTACGCGAGCCAAGTGCTGGGAGCCATCGTTGCCCTGAACGTACACGATAGCCGTAGATAGGAGTGCGCGTGCACTCAATGCAGAGTTGGATGAGTGAGTAACTACTACGCTAGAAGAACCTGGAGTGGCAGACTCTAATGCACTTGATTCCTGCTTGGAGTCATTTATTGGTTGGTCTGCATTGGAGGGAGCAGTTGAAAGGTGTAGTAACGTATTGTGTTTGCGAGAGCAAATTTTGCAACTCCCCGATGGGCATTTGTTCGATGTATGCGCCACAGAACGAAGACAATTAAAACACATTTTACGAGATCGAACCTTATCTATTCGCTGCGGAATGGAAAGCGATAAGAATTGTTTGCATTGGTGAATAGAGTGTTCACCATTACAGAAATCACATTTAACCTTAACGACCGCGTTGCATAAGGCCTTTTGTTTGCTATTTACTTGGGATCTCGTAGTTACGTGTTTAGCTGAGCCATTAACTGCTCTTTGAGCTGACTCAAGAACTTGACAATGATGAACCAGAAAATCTAGAAACTGCTTGAACGTAGGTAACTCATCGTTTACCAGAGATTTCTGCCAATCTCGCGTTGTGTTTGAGTCAAGCTTTGAACTGAGTAGATAAACCAATAAGTCGTCCCAACTATCCGTTGGACGCTTCAACGCCTTTAATGCCTGAATGTGGCGAGCTGCACCATCCGCGATTTGTCGTAACTCGGACGCGCTTTCTTTGTGCATAACAGGAAGCTCGAGCATGGCCTTAAGATGGTTTTGAACGATAATTCGCTTGTTGTCGTACCTCTCCTTTAAGAGGTTCCATGCGACCGCGTAATTTTCGTCGGAAGTCTCAAGCGAAGCGATTATTTTATGCGCGTCATCAGTTGTTGCTGCTCTCAAGTACTGTAACTTGTGTATGTCACTAAGCGAAGGATTCGAATGAATAACCGAACGAAAGGCGTCATGAAAGGGGAACCATTCCTCGTATTTTCCCGAGAATTTTGGAAGGTCAAGCCTGGGTAAGCGGACGTTAAGCGGAAACTGCGAGTGATCTGATGCATTCGATAATGCCGGTGAAGCTGCAGCAGTGCTACGCGATACCGAAGGGGTGCTCAATAAATCTCGAATTCTACCCGATAATTCGTAAAACGCTTCCTCAAAAATAGGCCTATCGCTACATTCCGAATCGTCTTGCATTTCTAGTTGCGTTTGGAATTTGTCGTATTCCGTCCAATGTTGATCTAGCTTGAGCTTGCGCTCGTGAAGTTGCGATATTACTGTCGGTGAAACAGTTGCGATATTATCCACGTAATTTTTTATGCGCGTACAAGACGATTTTACAATGGAGCGGCGCCTTTTAACGTAACTTATATCTGGTTCGGTTTCCATTATTTAGAGATGTAGTATATCTCGAAAATCTTTTACAATAAGGACTTTCTGGTTAGCTCTAACTGAAATGCGTTTTCCTTACTTGTACATGTGCTGAGTAAATGATTGCGAAGCTGATCGCGATGAACAAGACCGTTGCGCAGGCGCGATGCAAGATGGCCGCGACGACGCCTGCCTTTTGAAGAATCGTTGCGCTGCCCTTCTCGCAGGACAAGGTTGCGTCACAAGGATGCTGGCTGCTGTCGGAAGAGCCCTTGATAGACTTGACTGAAATCCGTGGCTTGTTATCCAGAGGGATCCAGAAGTCCGATGAGACGAACGAGGAGAACGAATGATTTTCGCCTCTCAATGGTTGAGGTCGCCGATATGCGGCGACGGCGAGCCTTCTCGTAATCACAGCTCACGGTGTGAGGAACGCAGTATATATCCGAATGCTTTCGGCTGCGTGCTTGATGATTTCCGGATATGTGTATCCGGCTCGAAGGACCAATAATTTGTTGCGTACAAGCCCTTAAATGTGAAGGCTTTTGTGAGCTTGTGATGCTCTCCACTGTGCCTTCCGGAGATTGGCGACGGGAGGACGGATGGTCAAGGCACTGTGCCTTTTAATTTAATTATAACTTTATTACACACTCACACCGTGATACAATACAAAAAATGAACTCGCCTTGCACGTCTGCTCTTCACAACGACAAGAGCACGAATGAATAATGGCGAGATCGGTCCGCCGGGTGACAGAAAACGATCGCGTACGGTCCGCGCGCGAGTACGCAAGGGCGTGTGAAGCTGAGAGGCGCCCAGTACTTAAAATAAGGAAAAGACGTAACAATGGTAGACAAATGATGAACAAAACAGTTATCTCATCATAAAATTTACCAATGTTTTCTTCTATCTTTTCGATGGAAAAACAATTCCACTTCAAATTAGGTTTTGCGCACTGTTTTACCAATTTATGTATTGTTGCTTGATGTTCATTCATAGGATACCAACTCAATGTCCCACTGGATGTAACCCATGAAGACGGAATAAGATCGTTGAAACCTTTAATATCTTCTTCTTCACTTTCGAAATAAACAACAGACCACTGTGCTGTATCATCCTCAGTATGCGTTTTTGCAACAAATACTGATTTTTCATTACTACCATTATCGTATACATCATGTAATGAACTCTCGTCCTCTTTCAGTAAAATTGTATCTACCGAATTTATTAAATGACTCATTGCAATCGTAACTGCTCTGAAAATACAAAAGAAATATATATATGTATTGAATAAATGTAAAAAAAAAATATATATATATACAGGGTGACCCATTTTAACTTAGGCAGCCAAATAACTCGAAAAATAAGCACACTACGAAAAAATGTTTAGAATCAAAATTTCGTCATTTCGAGGGGGACGTATGATGCTAAAATCAGCCCCCCTACCCCTCCCCCTGGGTGGTGAGGGGGGGCAAGTTTGAAATCTTAAATGGGAACCCCTATTTTTTATTGCATATTCGGAATCTTTGGCTAAAAACACATACAATTTGTCTGAAACATTTTTCTCGATTCATGATAGATGGCGCTGTAATCGACGAAATTCAATTTCTTCGATTTCTCTTACTGAGAACCCATGCTTACGATTCTGCAATAAATTAACAATAAAAATACTACGTTTTCATTGTTAATACTCGAAATTAGTCTTAAAACAAACTTCTTATTATTTTTCATTACTCATTAATTACTTCTCAAGAAACTGCTTTTAGCGTAACCCAGGAACAACGACGTGGACGTAGCAGTTTTCCGTTCCCTTCGGGGTGCTTGATTAACGTGAGTCCCCTCGCCTCTCACAATTCGGGGTGCTTGAATGTGTGGTAACCCAGCCAGTGAAGGCAAGGTCGTGTGGTGACCCAACCAGTGAAGGCAAGGTCGTATGGTGACCCAACCAGTGAAGGCAAGGTCGTGTGGTGACCCAGCCAGTGAAGGTCAAGTAGTGAAGGTCGTGTGGTGACCCAACCAGTTAAGGCAAGGTCAAGTAGTGACCCAGCCAGTGAAGGCAAGGTCGTGTGATGACCCAACCAGTTAAGGCAAGATTGCATTGTTATCAGCTCTCTCCACATGGAGGAAATGCTCAAAGTGTGCACCATTATTTTCTAAGGATAACAGTAATCGACAGCGAAAGTTACGTTGTACATTTTCTAGCATTAAAGGAGTTATAGCTTCACAAGCTCTTCTTATTCTTTCCATCATATTCAATCTTGTCGTTGGAGCTTCACTATACATTGCATCTTTAACGTATCCCCATAAAAAGAAATCAAGGGGGTTCAAATCCGGTGATCTCGGAGGCCACAGAATTGGTCCACCCCGCCCTATCCACCGATTTGGGAACCTTTGATTCAAAAACATCCGTACAATACGAGCATAATGAGCAGAAGCACCATCTTGTTGATACCATAAATTTAGTCTAACTGCAAGGGGAACATTCTCTAGGTATGCTGGCAAATCATTTTCGAGGAATTCTAAACACATTGGACTATTAATTGGACGTTCAAAAAAATGAGGTCCAATGACTTGGCCATTGCAAATGCCTACCCATACATATAAACTCCAACGATGTTGATTAAGCACCTCACGATACCAATGTGGATTTTCTGGTGACCAATAGTGGCAATTATGCCTATTGAGACTACCATTGCTGATGAATGTTGCTTCATCACTGAAACAAACATTACTAAAAAAATCTGGATTCTGATCTAACATCTCAAGAGCCCATCTACAAAATTGTACTCTGAGTACGCAGTCGGCCTCACTTAATTCCTGTACCAGAGTAATATGATACGGATAGTAATTGACTGATCGTAACAATCTATGTGCCGTAGTTTGAGGGATTCCCAGTTCTCGTTCTATTTGACGGGTACTAATATGGGGATTTTGATGAACCATAGCCAAAACTGCGAGCAATCTAGGGTCATTATTATTATGAAGTCTATTCCTTCGCCTTTCGCGATGAAGTGGATTATTACGAGATCTCCTTTCAATGTTTATAATTTGTTGATCAGTAGGATGGCGGCGATTTGGGAATCGCTCCGCATAAGTACGGGCAGTAAGTCTGTAATTTCTACCACATTCACCAAAGGTTATAAGAATATCGACTACTTCTGTAGGCGTATAATTTGCCATTTTACCAGAATTTTATCAGAGTACAAATGTTAAAAAAATACATAAACACTTGTGACTTTGGCACTAAATGGACAAAATTTTGGAGGGATACTTAGAGGAACTCCATCAGATGGAAAGTCCAAAATGTCTCGGTACTTCGGACCATTCAAGTTGCCTAAAGGGCAGGTTACGCTAAAAGCAGTTTCTTGAGAAGTAATTAATGAGTAATAAAAAATAATGAGAAGTTTGTTTTAAGACTAATTTCGAGTATTAACAATGAAAACGTAGTATTTTTATTGTTAATTTATTGCAGAATCGTAAGCATGGGTTCTCAGTAAGAGAAATCGAAGAAATTGAATTTCGTCGATTACAGCGCCATCTATCATGAATCGAGAAAAATGTTTCAGACAAATTGTATGTGTTTTTAGCCAAAGATTCCGAATATGCAATAAAAAATAGGGGTTCCTATTTAAGATTTCAAACTTGCCCCCCCTCACCGCCCAGGGGGAGGGGTGGGGGGGCTGATTTTAACGTCATTGTACGTCCCCCTCGAAATGACGAAATTTTGATTCTAAACATTTTTTCGTAGTGTGCTTATTTTTCGAGTTATTTGGCTGCCTAAGTTAAAATGGGTCACCCTGTATATATATATATATATATATAATATAAATACATATATTATGTACAAATTAATTAGAAGAACGACATACAGCACAATACACATACACATTGCACAATAACAATAATACAACACACAATAATACACAACACACACACACACACACACACACACAATAATACAATATCACAATATCACACATCACACACATGTGTATACATATTAATATTTTATATATATATAAATGTACATATATATATGAATAATTTTTACCTGATATGTTTCTTGTTACATACGTTATATGCATATATATTTATACACAAAATACTAGAAAAAAGAGAAAAGAAAGTGAAATAGAAATAGAAAAGAATGAAAAAGAAATAGAAAAGATATAACATTTGAAAATGTATTACATATTGCTCAATTAAGCAATTAAAGCATGTCACAGTGTAAAATGGAAGATACGACATAGCTATTTTTGTACGGCAATTGTACATATTTGATACTAATTTCTGACAATGGCCACTTTTTGAGATCAGACAGTTTATTAACTTTAAATACTCCTACGCGGGAACTCTTGGAAGGTATAGTATAGAAATTACGTTTGTTAATAAATTCTCTACCGATAACGATTGGAACTTGCAAACGCTCACAAAAAGCTATGTTCTCAATTTGAATAATAGTTCCGGTAGCAGTACCACAGCAGTTATTTGGACTTTTATTAAATATTTTAAATTTTTCAAGAGCTACACCACGGTACTGACGTGTACAACCTGGTAATATAGGACCAACATTATGGGAATATAAAAACTTTGGAAATTTATTATCTAGATCTGTGAAATTATTAAACTCAAACGACATTATTTCCTCAATTCGTCGTCCGATTTGTTCAAGTGGCTTATTACGTCCTCTAACTTTTTTCTTAATATTTTGCATATAATTTTCGAAGGGAAATGCAGATACCGTATGTAAGGTAAAATCATCTAATTTGTCGACAAAATAATCTGCATCATCAGTTATGTGAATATTGTTATGAAAATTGTGGCCAATAAAATTTTGATTATATAATATTATAGTCGACTGAACAAAGTGTTTTAAAAGTGCTTTGGCAAATTGACGAAGTTCTTGTTCTTGCAAAGATTTGAGTTTAATAAAATTCTCATTGCAAAATGAAATTCTAAGAAATGAATATATTTCTCTTCACTCAAAACACTTTTTAGAATAATTGGTCCTATATACAGAATAAATAATCTAAATTCTGTTGCTTTCCACCGCAAAACAATGTCTAGTTCCCTAGGTTTCCTTGCAAATTCTACAGGAATGCAGTGTTGAAATCGAACAAGAAGAGTTGACATCAATTCGATTTGAGTAGCCGAAAGTCTATGAGGAATTGTTCCTTTGTACCACATATTTACTATCATTGAACGCATTACTCCAAGGCATTGCAAGTGTAAATAATCAAGAACGAAATGATGCACAAAATCTAAACCCACAATATTAGTAAGAGGAGTATTTTTACGACGAAACTTTGGATCTTTCCATTATAAAAAATCTTCACAAGTGCGAGCAGGACTTTCTAAATCAAGAAAGATTCGCCGGTTGTCTGACGTAACACTGCGAACAGTGCATCTAGTGCAGGAATAAAAACCTGTATGCGATACTGTTCCCATGATTAAACTTTTTGCTGGAGCATCGCAAACAAAATAAATACCATTTAACTGTACAGTGCGACTCCCAAAAGAAAGGCCATTCTCATTAAGTGTATTAAGTTCTGTAATAAAATCTTGTAAATAATCTTTTAAATTTAATGGTTTATCTTTACCGTAATATATTCCTATAGAAAACACTTTGTTACGTAACTGTGGAATGGATACTACAGTGCATAATATAGGATATACTTGATCAGGTGAACTTTTGAACAGAGGTAATCCATCGATATTTATTAATAATTTAAAAGAATCTACAGTTTTTAAATATTTACGAGCAATTTTTAATAATTGTTTTTGTAATCCAATGTGGATATAATAGCCAGGCTCAACAACTTTTTTAATTAACTTTACTTTTGTTTTTAACAATGTTCGTGCACTGACAGGTAATGGAGCTTCATTATTAGCAAAACATTCATGATTTTCTTTTAAACCTTTAAGTAAGTCTGAAATAGCTTCGTGTGTTATATTATGTTTCAAAGCCCAACTGCGAAGAAATTTAAGCACTTTCCAGTTCCCAGAAACCGAATTTTTGCTAGATTGAGAACTGCTTGAGTTAGATGACGAATGCGGCGAGAAATCATTAGAATCGATATTCTCATGTAAAATATTATCTCCAGAATCATTAGTTCCGTATTCAAAACTAGAATATTCAGAATATTCAATGTTATCAGAAAATTCATAATAATGACCAAGTTCGGAATGACGAGAAAGTTCAGAATGATGAGAACGTTGAGAATAATGAGAAAGTTCAGAATGATGAGAACGTTGAGAATAATGAGAAAGTTCAGAATGATGAGAACGTTGAGAATAATGAGAAAGTTCAGAATGATGAGAAAGTTCTGATTCATTTTGAAGATGATGAAGAAAATCTGATATTTCGCAGTTATTGTTTCTAACGTAAGTATATGATTGTTGAATATCCGATTGATCGAATTCATTTGAAGAATCAGTTGAACTAAGTTTTTCTTCATGTTCAGCGTTTAATCTTCGTATTTTGGCTTTCTTAGAAAGTTCATGAAACGGTACATCTTTTGGCATATTCTTAAATGACAAATATAGAAATATATTTAAACATATATTTAGATGAGATGCAAGAAATTAAAAGTATACATACCTTTCTTATTTTCAGGTACTTTTCAGATTTTTTATTCAATCACAGCAACTACACAGCGGATCGTGAATCACGTAACCTCATGTTTAACAATGGCGAAACATCTGCCCAGTGTTGGTAACCTAGAACCAATGGCCGATCGTACCAGGGCCGTGAGATTATCGTACATCACCCAAAGTTATCGTACATATATATTTACATATGAATCTATATACATATATAATTTGCAATTAATAAAATACTAAAGGTGTATAATTTAAATCTTCAAGTAATAAGATCAGCATTAATAATGTTAATTAATGTTGATGTAATTCAGGCTGGGATTAGCGGATCAAAGATCGTGTATCACAATCTGTCAATAACCAATAGGTATTTTACGGAATTGTCCAAGATATGGCTCCCCAAATTTAGTGAATTTGAATTTTTGTTAACATTAAAAAATCAAAATTTCTTATGTAAAAGTACAAGAATAAAACCTCTTAAAAGTTTTTTCAAATTCATTTATTCTATATAAAAAAAATTCCTGAAATTTAAACATTTTTTGGATCTCTGAACAAGAACCTCTCCTTAAAAAAGATTGAATCTTTTTTTGTTTTGAAACACTTCTTACAATAAATGTTACAAAGTTCTGTAATACATACCAAAGTTTTTAAATATACATTACAAAATGATTATTTTGGTATTTCGGAATTTTAAAAACAAACGTTTTATATAAGTTCACTTACACATATCTCAAAATAAAATAATTTCTTATGTATGTAGTACATATTTGCATTTTCTTTTCTTAATTATCACAAATTATCGCAGCACCAATTAATCACAGAATAAGACATATGGAACTAGAAAATTAAATCTTAAATAAGAACAAACAATATACTTAAAACTATTTAGAGAAAAGGTCTCTCAGGACAAGTTCTATCTGTTGCGCTATGATAAAAGAGAGACTGTCGACTATCCTTCAATACTAACATTTCCCATAAACACATTTAATTAACAAAGAAATCATCAAGAACATCTAATTCGTCATCTTCTTTATAAACGTTCAAAGGAATTGGTTTTGTATTTGTACCTTTGTTTTTGTCAGTTACTTTTGGATACATGAGGGCTTTTGTTATTTGACTATATTCTTCCTTCGATGGCTCGTAATTTACACAATTGCCTAGAATTTGTTGTTTTGCCAGAAGAAGGCCAGTGACAGTTGAGGTAACTAATTTATTTCTTGTCTTCGTTTTAATTAAATTAATTTTACTAAAACAACGCTCACAGTCTGCATTTGAATGAGGTAGTGATAGTACGTCAAGTACAAATTTAGAAAGTTTCTTGAATGTTAATCCGCAATCATTGTCGTCAACATTCATTAATTTTGCCCAAAAAAAGTCAACTTTTCCTTTAGGATCAATATCTATCGGTAATTCATAAAATGGTAACTGGCGCCATTCATTATCAATATCTTGATAATGCTCAGGATCAACAATACGTGGTAAAAGTTTCATTAATGGTAACAAACTTGGCATATTCTCTCTAGTACTTCGGAGCATAGCTTTCGATGGATTTAAATTTGTCATAAGTACTAAAACTGGATCATCAAAATTGAACCTCTGTTTAATCTGCTTACAACCGACAGCAAGAAATTTAGCACACGTTGCTCGAAAATCTGCTTTCAATTGTTCATTTTGGTGAATTGCAGAAGTATTTAACATTTCCATGACTTTAACCCCAAAATACATTTGTTCAGGACGTAAGCGTTTTTCTTCATTACAAGGGTCAATATCTTTTAAACCAGTTTGATAAATATAATTTTTACAAAGATATGTTTCTAAAAGCTCTTGATAACTAATAGACATTTTATCGTGAAGGCTCGTCAGAACGACTGATTGTGATTGAAATAATTCATTCAATTTAGTAAATTTTGGCAAAACCCATTGCAAGAATAAATAGTAGAGTTTTGTAATCGGATTGTCGAAAGCTTGAACAATTTGTTCAACTGAGTGCAAGCGTGCAGTAAGCATCTGTTCTCTAAAGTATAAGTGCAATGCATCCCATTGTTCAAGAATTCTATTAACTACATCGTATAAAGATAGCCATCGGGTTTGTGAAGGTCGAAGGATCTTATGAACTTCAATGTCTAAGAAGACTTGAAATTCTCGAAAATTATGCTGTCTTTTTGCACTGTTTTTAAATTCATTATATACATTGCGTGCTAAAGTTTCGCAAGTACGTGGCAACTCCTTACACGCTTCACTAGCACAAAGGTGAAGTGAATGGCAAATACATTTAAAAATGTATATACCGGGACAATTTTCTAAAAATCTAGTAGCAACGGAGTTTTGGCTCCCCATCATTGTATTGCATCCATCGGAAGCAAATCCAATAATGTTGTTAAATGAGATATCTTGAGATTCGAATGAAGTCCTTAATGTATTGAACAAATGCTCAGCACTTGCTTCTGCATCTGTACCTTTCTCAAATACTTGACACAAATCCCAAAATTTGCTAACGACCTGAAGTTGTTCGATGTCGAAATATCTGTAAAAACAAATTGTTTTATTTTAACTGAAATGTTTATTAAAATTGACTTTTTTAATGTTTAATGTTTTAATGAACATTTAATTACATTTCATTGTATTTTTAAAATAAGCAAACCACTTAACAAAACAATTTTATTGTGTTAGTACTAAAAAAATAATGTTAATTTATATTAAAACATAAATATGCAATTTATAACTTTCAACGATCGAGTAGATTATTTTGGTAATCAAAATCATTTAACACACTTTTTACATATAAATGCTCTGTTTGAATAATTAATTTGATTAACATTTTAATTTTGATAAGAAAATTTAATGGTTTTAATCAATTGTTTCGTACTTAAAAGTTAAGTTATTGTATATTTTATTTTTATTCGAATATATTTTTTTTGTGTCATGTCTTTTTGAAGGATATATTAACTAACAATCAATTATGAATTAAATAGCTTACCTTACTATAATGCACATAGTTTTAATGGCAGCAATATCCGTACTTTCGTCTATTAGTACACTAAACAAACTCGATAGCAACTTACTCCGCAGGTGTTCTTTTTCTGACTGTCCGATAACATTCTTTATTATTGCACATCCCTTTTTTGATTTTAACTGCATTCCTTTTACAATTTTAGAATCAGTTACGCATTCTTTTATCAAGGGTGTTAAGTGGTCTAACGCCCTAAAAGATATATTATGCTCAGCCAGAAAAGCACATAGTTTTAATTCTAATTTTTTCGTTCCTTCAGAGTTGCTATTCATTTCCTTTTTGGTGAGAAAGTTGTTTATCTTTGGTTGAGTTTCTACAGACTTTCGCCTGTGAGTCTGAGATGCCAAGTGATTTTTTATTACAGTTAATTCAGCTGTAAAAGTCACACTACAAAATACACATTTCGCTTTCGTTTCATCGGTAGAGACCTTAGCAAGCCATGTTTTATAATTCTCATCTGAGAGCCAGAAATCTCGGAATTTCTGTTTGCGATGTTTGTGTTTTAATTTTAATTCCATCGTTGGCCTTGGTGGTGTATCAGGTACAGATTCATCTTCATTTGATTTCGAATTCATTCCACGTAAAAAAGAGAAAGAGTATACTTATTAAATCAAATATATATCGACTTTTGTATCGAGAGGTAAAAGATCGCCAGCGTTCAGCCCCCTGACACTCGACAAAATATTGGGCTCTTTTACTGTCGCCAGACACTAAGCGACGCTAGTAGTCATGTGGAGCGACAGATATGGTAAATTTGGTAAATTCCAATACACGATATTACCGACTGCACATAAATATTGAGGTTAGGATGGCTAGAAGATACACAATATTACCGATTGCGTATAGATATTGAGGTTAGGGGTGACCAGAAAATTGTAAGATTCGAGGAAAATTACTACTAGCGCCAACTGTCGGCTGGCGACAGCTAAGAGCCCACATCTAACAAAGACAATTGGTTGAGTGTCAGGGGGCTGCCCTTGCCTAATCTTGTCCACCAGTATTCGGCAATTTTTCCCCAAACGTGAAATGCTCTAGTGCTTAGTTTCAACTTATGGGCGCATCTTCATGGGGCGGTATAATGTCTTATAAATGCATATTCCCTACCCAGTTTTCTTTTTTGCCTTACTCATTCAAAATTATCGTATTTTAACGTACGATAATAAAGCGCTATCGTACATCGTACCAACAAGTGAAATTATCGTATTTGTACGATAATTATCGTACGGTTACCAACACTGCATCTGCCTATAGCATGCTGCAGTCGGCACGATCTCGAGAAGAAAACCACGTGATCACGCTCATCCAATTAGCACAGGTTACGTCATTATTAATGCGCTCACGCATGTTGTGCGTCTGCTATGCAGCAGCGACCAATCAATTACTAGAGAGCTGCTGCGCGCGCAATTACAAATTATAAATAAGAAATGCAGGCGCAGTTTATATTGCATATCTGTTCTATTTATTGCACATATCTTATAATTTATAGGTCACTTATAAGTTACGTAATACAGAAATTTAGAGCAAAATAACAACAAAATAAAACATTAACTAAATAACATGATTGAGATAAAAATAATTGTTAGTTATTTTAGGTTTTTTATTTATTTTATTAGTTAGTTATTTTATTTATTTTATATAATCTAATGCAAATAAAGATTAAATAAACATTAGATTGTTTCTTCAATATTCATTCATCAATTATTATGCAAATAAATAATTAATGTACAAGTGAAAATATATAAATATTAAATAAATGTTAAATAAACATTACATAAACATTTATTCTAAATTATTATTTTAAACAAATATTATTTCATTATGTAAAAATATATGTAAATATTTAATAAATGTTAACTAAACATTACTTAAACATTTTTTAAAAACTGTTATTTTAAACAAATATTTTATGTTAAATAAATGTTACATAAACATTACATAAACATTTATTCTAAATTATTATTTTTAACGAATATTTTATGTTAAATAAATTATTAATAAAGATTAAATAAATATTATTTTTACAATCATTTATACAATGTACAATTAATGAAAAATAAATATTAAAAATTTATTTTAAAAACATTGTCTGCTGATTGGGTAAGTACGTATACGCCGATGTATACGTTTACGTTACGTTATACGTTCTAATTCATTATCTTATGTCTTATTTTATCTTATTGTTTACGTTTGTTGTTTACGTTGCAATCGTTTCCTGAAAACATTATACAAATTCAAATTTAAAATATCGTAATAAATACTTTAATAAAAATGTCTCATTTTCCATTAATATTTACTTACTCATCTCTGTCATGTCGCAATTTTCCTTGCACAAACCATTTTGATATAATCTGCACAATTTGTTGATCAGTCGCAGTTTCGAATTTTGAATTGACACATTCTAAAATAAGGATTTATAATTGCTATAATCGTTAGTTTGAAATTAAATGATTGAAAATCTATGAATAACACATAAATAAATGATTAATTACTGAACTGAGAAATAATTAAAATTTAGCTTAGAAATTTTCGACAAAAAATATGAATTTATATAACTCATTTTATTATAAAATATATAAAACTCTATTATCAAAATTACATTTTAATACATATATTATCATACGTTTCCGTAAAAAGGTTTCAATTTATATAAATAAGTACGAAGCTTTATAAAAATGTTAATATACAAAGTATTCAAAAAGTTCTAGGTCGTCAAAAGATACCTTAAAAATGAGACATTTTAGAGGTATCTTGCTGACCTGGAACTTTTTAAACACCCTGTACAATCATAATAAATTTATGTGAAAATTTCTGAAAATGAATGGATATATATATATACATATATGCTAAATTATAAAAAATATGAAAATCTATAAGGAATTAAAAAAATATATTAAAAGCACCTAAATTTTCGCAAAAATTTATAGTCATATTTTTCATAAATAATCATGCATTTTCACAAAAAAATTGTTCCTATAGTTTAACTTACGTTTTATGCACTTAGCTATTAATAAATCTTTGAACGCTGCTTTTTTTCCATCTTTTCCATTCGAGCAGTATAGAGTGGAAAGGAAATTACTAATTGTATGTTTTAGAATAATAATTGTCATTTCATGATAAGTTTTGCCACCTAAATGTTTCATGAAATTTATCTAAAACATACAAATATAAAATAATAAACATTTTATTTATGATAATGAAACTTTTTTTATTCAGAATTTTATGAAGTAAAAATGTTGCAATAAATATCTATCACATCATATATATATATATACAGGGTGGCCCACATAACTCTTAACAGCTGAATATTTCGGAAACCAAACCCGTGAGAGAAAATTTTTTAAACAAAAGTTGTTTGGTTTCGAGGGGGCCATAAGATGGTACCATTGGTTTGACCTTGAAGAATTATTTGAAAGTCACATAAAAATTACCTCAATTTTTTTAAATGGCATTCCCTATTTTTTATTACATATTCTTGTAGCTTATCTCGAGAGCTTTCCAAAACATTATAATAAAGTATTTTTTTATTAAGTATTTTCCGAGTTATAAGGGTTGAAATAATTTCTTAATTTTACATAAACTATAAAATATCTCGTAAAATATTCACCTTTTGATGACCTTACCTCAATACTTTTATGCACAGAATGATGAGAGGAATCAATTGGTGTAAAGAAAACACATAGTTGTTTTTAATAAAAAATATGCAATTTGTAACTAACAATTACATACTTTTTGTTAACAACAACTATGTGTTTTCTTTACACCAATTGATTCCTCTCATCATTCTGTGCATAAAAGTATTGAGGTAAGGTCATCAAAAGGTGAATATTTTACGAGATATTTTATAGTTTATGTAAAATTAAGAAATTATTTCAACCCTTATAACTCGGAAAATACTTAATAAAAAAATACTTTATTATAGTGTTTTGGAAAGCTCTCGAGATAAGCTACAAGAATATGTAATAAAAAATAGGGAATGCCATTTAAAAAAATTGAGGTAATTTTTATGTGACTTTCAAATAATTCTTCAAGGTCAAACCAATGGTACCATCTTATGGCCCCCTTGAAACCAAACAACTTTTGTTTAAAAAATTTTTCTCTCACGGGTTTGGTTTCCGAAATATTCAGCTGTTAAGAGTTATGTGGGCCACCCTGTATATATATATATATATATATATCTTACCATGTTTTTATAGAAATCGGCATCTTGAAGATCCAAATCCAACGTCTCCATGGCTTCTTTAGTTTTTAAAGGAAAAGATACAACTTCTGTAATGTCAAAGTACTCCTTACATTTATTACTGATTCCATTCTCTAGTCTTTCTTCGAGGCTATTCAGCTTCCCATCAATACGATCTAACTTCGCGTCTATTTTATTCCATCTTCGTAATAATTCTTTTTTAAATTCTAAAATATTATTGAAATATACTATTAAAAACCAAAGTCGCATAACGCGATAAAGTATAAAAAGATCAAACGTTCATATTATCATAGACAAATATATTTTAGATACCAATATCCGCTACAAATATTGCACTATTATTGTCTTTTGACACGCTTGCTTCAGTGGAATGCTTTTTCGAAGTATCTTGCACAGATTGTAATGTATTAGCATTGCTGTTCTTTTGTGTGGCCCCATTTTCCAAAGGCAATGAATCCTCCATTGACTTATTATTTTTAAAGTTTATTATGGACAGCGTTTGCGAAACAGGTTTTTTTGGCGGGGGAGGTAACGTATTTTGCCAATCATTGACATCATTGTCATCTTCATCGGAATAGATTGATTTTATCACCCTGCGACGACTTTTTTTGGAAGTATTGTCGACATCAGATGAATCAATGTCCGAAAACTTTTCAGCCAGCTTTACTTTCGCCATTCCACTCTCATATGAATCTGAATTATTACAAACAATTAAGGAATTAAGTTAATGAAATTAAAACATTTAGCTAAATGTACAATACAGTACATATACAGTCACATCTTGACAATAAGAATATGTTTACTTATCATACATTAATGACAAATCAAATCATAAAATATAAATAAATAAAAGAATTTAACATTCACATATTTTCGGAATAAAGCTTATGTAATATGTGTACACGAATTATATACTACCTTATATACACATTATATATTGTTGCGTCTCCGCGCACACTTCCGTCGCACACACACCCACAATTCCGCGACTCACTCTCGCAAAGAAACAACACGTTAATTGGTGAAAGCGAACGATTTAATAATTTCTCAACAACGATACAAAAGTCCTTTCGGTTTGACAGCTCTGTTAACAACAACGCGCCTGGCAACGCGTAAACAAGCGTCGCCAGGGAACAGGAAGCATCTTCTGGTGCGCAACTTCCCTGTGCACCAGGCGGCCGGACGCGGGCGCAACACTGCCCCCCCTCTTCCTAGAATGTCCCGACATTCAGGCGGGGCAGTCCTCTGGAAAACTTCACGTTTTCTGCCTTCGCGGGGAGGGCGCGGACTTCACGGGACCTCTCGTCCCCGGACCCGAGCACTTCGGACGGTTTCTCGCCCTACCCCGAGCTGCCGCTGCGGGTTACCGGGCTCCGCCCTAGCTCCTAAACTCTTGAATCTTCTCTCTTGAGTCTTGACTCTTCGGACAAGGGGGGTGATGAACTTCCCGAGGCACCAACGTCCCGCAGGACTCCCCTAGTCCCTGCCTCGGCATTCGCCCTAAGTCCCACGGAAAAACCTCAGGCGAAAAACCGTGGGCGAGGCAGTCTTCGTCCCGCCGAACTCTTTCTCTCCGACCAGGAGAGCGGTTTCCCTTCTTCCCCCTTACGCCACGACGGCCTCCGTCTCTTTTCTCCGCTTCCTTGAACAGAAAAACTAGGCAGTATACGAAAAAAAAAAGTAATTTCTTAACATAAAATTTAATAAGTAAAACAATTCCGGGCTCCGATCCTTCGAAACGCGCCTAGACCTCTCCCGCACGTCTTTCAACAAAAGGAGCAAGCCTGTCCGCGTGTACTATTTTGTTTTTCCTCCCGCCGTTCTTCCGAATACAAAATACCACGTCACTAAGCTTTCTAACGACAATATACGGCCCCTCCCAGTTTTTCTGCAATTTGGGAGCCCTCCCCTTAATTCTTCGAGGATTGAAGAACCATACTTTCTCCCCCTCTCCCAAGGTACAAGGCCTGGTCTTTTGATCGTACCAGCCTTTCATTCGTGAAGATTTTAAACGAACTCTCTTCCTCACACTTTCGTGAATTATGTCCAATTTTCCTCTAATCTCTTGCAAATAATCAGAGTCCGTTTCCATCGGACCGGGAGGCTTTCCTCGAAGAAGATCCAAAGGCAACCTTAAATCGCGCGCAAGATAGAGTTCTGCAGGAGAAACTCCTGTCGTCTCGTGCTTCGAAGACCTGTACGCCAACAGATACAAAGGGATCCAACGGTCCCAGTCCTTCTGATTCTCGGAAACGAATTTTGAAAGGTAGTCCAAGATTGTCCGATGATGACGTTCTACCATCCCATCGGACTGAGGATGCAAGGGAGTCGTCCGAGTTTTCTTTATTCCCAGAAGAACAGACAATTCCCGAAATATTCGAGATTCAAAAGCTCTCCCCTGATCCGTGTGGATTTCCAGCGGAACCCCGTGTCTAGAGATGACCTCCCTCAGCAGACTTCGGACGATAGACTTCGTACCAATATTTTTCAGAGGATCTACTTCTACCCATCTCGTAAAGCAGTCGATCATTACAAGAAGATATCTATTTCCCGAAGAAGTTTTTGGAAAAGGGCCTAGAATGTCCATCTGGACACGCTCAAACGGAGAACCGACATTGTAAATTTGCAAAGGAGACTTCCCTTTCCCTAAGGGACCCCTTTTAGAAACACAGACCTCACAGGATCTACACCAGTCCTCCACATCCTGTTTGCACGTGGCCCAATAAAACCGCTTCCGAATTTTTTCAAGGGTCTTGTTAACTCCAAAATGCCCACCAGAAGAAGAATCATGTCCCAACTCCAAAACACGACGAACTCTGGTTTTTGGAACAATGAGCTGATGAATGCTTTTCTTCAAACTCGGGGCCACCCACCTCTTATACAATATGCCATCCTCTATAACGAGAGAATCCCAATAAGACCAGTACAACTTTGCAGCAGAGCTTTCAGCGGAAATCTCCTGCTTCAAAGGGCGTCGCCCTGCTTCCTTTCCTAGAAGAATAATCGAAATATCAGAATCTTCCAATTGTTCCCTACGCCAATCGAGAGGACCCTCCTCCAAAAGAGATATTCTCCCTACTTCTCTTTCTTCTACCAAACTTTCCTTCAATTCCACCTTTCCACAATAGCGACAGTCCTCACCAGCACAGGGTCGTCTAGAAAGTCCGTCAGCATTACCGTGAGAGGTCCCCTTCCGATGTATGACCTCAAAATCGAATTGCTGTAGTCTTTCTAACCAGCGAGCCAATTGTCCCTCAAGATTCTTGAAAGACAACAACCACTTCAAAGAAATATGATCCGTACGGACTAAAAATTTCCGTCCGTACAAATAATGGTGAAAAGACCGAATTGACTCAACAATGGCCAATAATTCCCGCCGAGTTACGCAATAATTTCTCTCAGCCTTATTTAATACCCGACTAAAATAAGCGATCACCCTATGAACACCGTCCTGTTCCTGCGACAGGACACCCCCAATACCAACATCTGACGCGTCAGTATCTAAAAGAAATTCCCCCTCCCCCTTTGGGAAAGAAAGAACTGGCGAACTCGTCAAAGCCTGTTTTAGTTCCTCAAAAGAATTTTGACAACGCCCATCCCAAACAAATTTAGACTGGTTCTCAGTAAGCGCATGAAGAGGCCTTGCCAAAGAAGAAAACCCCTTTACGAATTTGCGGTAATAAGAACAAAACCCCAAAAAGCTCCGCAATTGCTTTTTGTTCTGGGGCACTGGCCAATCCCTCACAGCCTCCACTTTCTCAGGATCAGTAGTTATACCCCTCTCCGAAACAATGTGACCCAAATATTTAACTTTCCTTCCAAAAAAGACGCATTTGCTGGCGTTAATTTTTAAATTCACCTTCCTCAAACAGAGAAATACTTCCCTCAAATTACCAACCATCTCCTCAAAATCTTTCCCGAAGATAATAATGTCGTCCAGGTAAACTAAACATTTCTTCGGAATGAACTCAGATAAAACCTGTTCCATTACACGCTCAAAGGTAGCAGGAGCGTTACAAAGTCCGAAAGGCATTACAGTAAACTGCCATAAACCCTTTCCAATAGAAAACGCAGTTTTCCCCCTATCCTCGGGACGAATCTTTATCTGCCAGTACCCACTCTTTAAATCTAAAGTGGTAAACCAAGTGTTACCTGATAACTGGTCCAAAATATCGTCAATACGAGGCAGAGGATAGGAATCTTTTTCCGTCACGGAATTCAATTTGCGGTAATCTACACAAAATCTCAAAGAACCGTCCTTTTTCCTGACGAGGACTGCAGGAGAAACCCAAGGACTAGAAGATTCCTCTATTATCCCATTCTCCTTCATTTCCGAAATAATTTTATCCACTTCGGACCTCATTCCAATAGGAATTCTCCGGGGTACTTGTTTAATGGGGGGAGAATCTTTTACATCAATAACATGTTCCCCTACTTTGCAATTCCCTGCGGTGATCACTTCCGAAAATAAATCTCTAAATTCGAGCAGAAATTCCCGAAAAACTCCCTTTTGAAAAACATCCCCGAGAATCCTTTTCAAGAAGCTCCTTCAAACTCGGGGGAATATCAGAGTTTATTAGACGACCACATCTGCTCTCGGGTCCCTTCCCAAAAATAGAATCGAAAACGTTTCCCAATTCCAATCGAACAAGAAAATCGACGCCCAAAATACAATCATCAGTGATATCGGCGAGGAACACAGGAAATTCCAAGAAATTTCCCCCGATCTGAATTTTGACAACCGCCTTTCGCTCTACCAGAACTCTCTCCCCCGTCGGATATTTCAGAGAACAATTTTCAATTTCCGTCTCCGTTTCCGCCACGAATTTCGGATTCAAAATCGTCACATCGGAGCCCGTATCTATCCTAAAAACACAACTCCTTCCATTTACTTCTCCACGATAACAGAAAACATCCAAACTCCGATTAATTCTTCTGAATTTAAAAGAACTCATAACAACAGGGGCTCTCACCCCTTTAGCCGAGCCCGCCCCGATAAGCTCGACTAGCCCTTGTTTCCCGTACCGCCCGGACACTCGAAACGGAAATGCCCGAGTTTCCCGCATTGCCAACACTCCTTGCCTCCGCTCTTACGGAATTTGTCACTTTTAACAAATTCATTTCTTTCTTTGCGAAACCCGTCTTTCCCTTCCGCGACGTCAAGAGCGCGATCCCTTCCACCCTCCTTCTCCTTGGGTGAAACGAAATACCCCCCCTTTTTTCTTCCTAGAAAAAGATTTCTCCCTTTTTCCCTGTTCCGAACAGCTCTCCTGTATAGACTTTATTGCCTTCGCTCTCTCAATAGCAACATTAAGAGAAGTGACGCCTTCAAGCTGGAGAGTTCTCTTGATACTCGTCTTCGAAAGCGAAGAGACAAACTGCGCGATCTTATCGCGGACGGAGTGCGGGCACTCGGGATACGCGAGCCGTGACAATCTTTCCAACTCCGACCCGAGAGAGGCGAAATTTTCTCCGTACCGCTGTTTCCGGTTAGTGAACTGCGAGTAGTAATTTTGGAGAGACTGTGTCTCCCCGAAACGCAACTCAAGCTTCGCCCTCAGTTCCGTATAAGAAAGAGATTCAGTTCCGTCCACGCAAGAATCGAGAAGCGAACGCACCTTCCCCCGCAAACACGACGCGAGCACCACCGCCTTCTCCGCCTCCGACCACAAATTCGCACGCGCGATTAAAGAGAACTGTGAAAGAAATTCGCGTAAAGGCGCCGTTCCGTCATAGACGTCTGGCTTTAATTTCAATCCTCGCGACGCACGCTCAGCACACGCGCCCTCGCCCGCGCCGGACAAACGCGACGCCTCGCACGAATTTCCGTCAGAGAAAATATTATTGGGGGGACTTAGCTGATTCGTGGAGAGTCGCTCCTCGAGGCGCGAGAAAGCCGCGTCGCGCTCCTTGAAGTGCGCCTCCACATCATCCCGGAAACGCTGAAACCGCGCCTGCTCCTGACGGCGCTCCTCGCGTAGCCGATGAAGCTCCTGGAGGACGGCCTCGAGAGGGCTCAGCTCCGTCGTATCCGTCTCCGCAGCTCGGGAGCGAGTCTTCATCGGAGAGCGCGTTGTCGCCATCTCCCTCGCAATCTCGCAGAAGTTCGTTGTCCGTCCGAAACTCGGACGAGCCCCCAAAATGTTGCGTCTCCGCGCACACTTCCGTCGCACACACACCCACAATTCCGCGACTCACTCTCGCAAAGAAACAACACGTTAATTGGTGAAAGCGAACGATTTAATAATTTCTCAACAACGATACAAAAGTCCTTTCGGTTTGACAGCTCTGTTAACAACAACGCGCCTGGCAACGCGTAAACAAGCGTCGCCAGGGAACAGGAAGCATCTTCTGGTGCGCAACTTCCCTGTGCACCAGGCGGCCGGACGCGGGCGCAACAATATGTTAATTATATTTGCACTTATTAATTACTTATATGTATACAATGCAGTGATTATTTGATACATTATAGAGAAATTTATTCTTATTGTTATGGTAAATCGATATACATTTGAAGCAGTCATTTATTTACTCACTTGCCCTTGCAAAAATGCGGACAACTTTTACGATTTCCCAATTTTCATCTGGTTCCATACATTCAGCAATATTTTTATGCAATTTTTTTATGTTTCCGTGCGTTGGCCAAAAGCATTCTGATGTTCCTATTAACCAATTGCTAGGCACTAACTGCAGTCCATCCTCAAATTCGACGATGGAAAATCGACTTATCGCTTCTTACTTATTGTACTCTACAATATAAAAAGTATAGCAAAGTATCTATCTCGGAGTCTGCATATAAAGTCACAACACACCATGCATACAAATATACTTTAAATGCAATTACTTCTAGGTATATAAAAATACACGTATTTAAAATAATCAAATATTAACAGAATAATAATAATAATACCAGTCTTCACTGCGAACGTAAGAATACAAATATATGGCAATTATACAGGGTGATCCGAAATAACCTTCCATCTGTAAAATGACGTATTCCTGACGCAATTCTAAGACGATTTTTCCTTTATCAAAATTTGATTTGAAGCATAGTTTTCGAGTTATAAGCAAAAATAGTTAGGAAATCACGCGTCGAGTACAGAAGGCAGGCAGGAGCGGCGCACCGCAAGCGTAACGCGGGTTCAGTTGACCGTCCGACGGGTGATTACCGCGTGAGTCGCTATTTTAATCTTATGACATAAAATTATGCTGTAAATAAAATTTTGATAAAGAAGAAAGTGTCTTAGAATTATGTCAGGAATACGTGTTCCTTAAAATAAATTTACTTTAATAACTTTAACAAAAAGTTGTTCCGATTCGCCGGCCGTTGAACGCTGCAATCAGCTGATTGCTACACGCGATGCTTGTAATGCGTGTGCGTAAAGAGAGAGAGAGAGAGAGAGAGAGAGAGAGGGAAGGAGGGAGAGACACTCATACACGTGCATGCACGTACGCATACACTTTTTTTCTCGCTCTCCTTGTCTCTTTTACGCAAACACTTATGCACTCGATCATTCAGTCAATCATTTACTCACTCACTCACCTGCTCACTCACCTTGTAGCAGCGTAGCAAATCCTCATGCTACGTGTTAACTGCTGCACCGTTATACTTAAGTTGTAGAGACACATCAAAACTTTTTGTAAATTACTCTCACAAATTACTCTCACTCGATTAACACAATACAGATTACGCGATAACAAATTCACTGATTTACTGACTCACTATCGATTCACCGATACCAAAAATTACTTTAAAAGAAACGCGAATGCAAATAGCACATAACTCGACGCGAAGCGACGGACCGCGGAAACTGCGCGACCACCAGGGTTATGTTGACAGTTGACTAGCGCTGCGACTTGCGCGTGGCGCGTGATCGACACGAGATGAGACGAACGACGGTGATTGGTCGATTCGCTTAAATTCTACTGCTTTCTGCTTAACTTTTTCTATGTGCCAAGGCCTTTAAACCTTCGCATTGCGAATGCGGTGAAAACATGAAACGTATAATGACGTACTTAAAAAAATTAATTATTTATTACAATTAACTATTTTTAATTATAATAAATAATTATTATTTTTAAAAGCATGTTATACGTTATTACGTTTTCGAAACTATTGCATTCACGATGCGAAGGTTTCAGTCAATTGCAAGAATAATGTAATTAATAAATTACATTTGGGAATTTGGGAAAATTTATTTTTATTTTGCTCAAAAGAAATGTTCCAACGTTAAAACGTATTGGTCGCTCTGAAAAGAGCGGATTGAATAAAAAAAATTTTAGAGCAGATGCTCGAAATGCCCGCCATCCATCCTAATGCAAGCTCTCATGCGTTTTAATAAATTTCTTTCGACGTTCTGCATTACTTCTTCGTCGATATCCCAAATGGCAAATCGTAATCTTGTTTCTAAATCTTCGATATCTTCGGGAAGTGTTTTATAAATTATTTCTTTACAATATCCCCATAAGAAGAAATCCAGAGGGTTGAGATCCGGCGATCTTGCGGGCCAACGTATCGGGCCGTACCGACCCATCCAGCATCTGGGAAAATGCTCGTTTAAATAATTTGTAACGATCCTGGCGTTGTGTGGCCCAGCACCGTCTTGTTGAAAGACAATCTCGTTTCTTTCACATAATGGCACATTTTCGAGAAAATCTGGTAGATTTTCTGTTAAAAATTCGACGTAGATTCGTCGCGCGCTAATTGGTAACAAATTCGCGATTGGTCGCGGGAGGCGAGGAGGGGGCATCGACCACCCGCGAAGATCGTATAAATTAGATGCACGATCGATAATGCGATCAATAAGCCTGCGATTATCAATAAGCGCGAAGAAGATATGGCAGCTTATACAAGTCAAGAATACTACGACATGCTAATGGCACTTGGCGAGTGTCACGGGCAGCAGAACCTTGCTGCAAGAAGATACGCCGAAATGCATCCAGACCGAAGACATCCATCGGGTCACGTCATACTTGCAGTAGCTCAAAGACTCTACGATACTGGCAGTGTCCTGCCAAACAAACACGACTCTGGAAGAGATCGCGCCGTTAGAAATGTACGGAACACGGAGAGTGTTATACGTGCTTTTGAGAATAATCCCGAAACAAGTATTCGGGTAGTTGCTCGAGAGCATAATTTATCTTATACAACAGTACAAAAAATATTAAAAGAAGAAAAGTTGCACGCGTTTCATTATACACGTGTGCAACATTTACGACCAGCAGATTACCCTGCAGACGAATGTTTTGCGAAAATTTTCTGCGAAACGTCGATCGAGATCCCAGATATTCCTCTCGTGTAATATTTAGTGAATCACTATTCACGCAAGAGGGGATTTTTAATGCGCATAATATGCACTTTTGGAGCGAGGAAAATCCCAGTCACGCGACTCCGAAATTTTCAAACTCGTTGGAAGATCAATGTGTGGGCCGGAATAATGGGCACTGAAATACTTGGTCCAGTTATTCTTCCAGATGTCTTAACTGGGAGAACCTACGTCGATTTTTTAACAGAAAATCTACCAGATTTTCTCGAAAATGTGCCATTATGTGAAAGAAACGAGATTGTCTTTCAACAAGACGGTGCTGGGCCACACAATGCCAGGATCGTTACAAATTATTTAAACGAGCATTTTCCCAGACGCTGGATGGGTCGGTACGGCCCGATACGTTGGCCCGCAAGATCGCCGGATCTCAACCCTCTGGATTTCTTCTTATGGGGATATTGTAAAGAAATAATTTATAAAACTCTTCCCGAAGATATTGAAGATCTAGAGACAAGATTACGATTGGCTATTTGGGATATCGACGAAGAAGTAATGCAGAACGTCGAAAGAAATTTATTAAAACGCATGAGAGCTTGCATTAGGATGGATGGCGGGCATTTCGAGCATCTGCTCTAAAATTTTTTTTATTCAATCCGCTCTTTTCAGAGCGACCAATACATTTTAACGTTGGAACATCTCTTTTGAGCAAAATAAAAATAAATTTTCCCAAATTCCCAAATGTAATTTATTAATTACATTATTCTTGCAATTGACTGAAACCTTCGCATCGTGAATGCAATAGTTTCGAAAACGTAATAACGTATAACACATGCTTTTAAAAATAATAATTATTTATTATAATTATAAATAGTTATTAATTGTAATAAATAATTAATTTTTTTAAGTACGTCATTATACGTTTCATGTTTTCTACCGCATTCGCAATGCGAAGGTTTAAAGGCCGTGGCACATAAAAAAAGTTAAGCAGAAAGCAGTAGAATTTAAGCGAATCGACCAATCACCGTCGTTCGTCTCATCTCGTGTCGATCACGCGCCACGCGCAAGTCGCAGCGCTAGTCAACTGTCAACATAACCCTGGTGGTCGCGCAGTTTCCGCGGTCCGTCGCTTCGCGTCGAGTCATGTGCTATTTGCATTCGCGTTTCTTTTAAAGTAATTTTTGGTATCAGTGAATCGGTAGTGAGTCAGTAAATCAGTGAATTCGTTATCGCGTATTCTGTATTGTGTTAATCGAGTGAGAGTAATTTACAAAAAGTTTTGATGATTTGTGAGAGTAATTTACAAAAAGTTTTGTCTCTACAACTTAATCATAACGGTGCAGCAGACCTGACCTGACCTGACCTAACACGTAGCATGAGGATTCGCTACGCTGCTACAAGGTGATTGAGCAGGTGAGTGAGTGATTAAATGAGTGACTGAATGAGAGAGTGTGTTGTGTAAAAGAGAGAAAGAGAGTGAGAAAAAAGTGTATGCGTACGTGCGTGCATGTGTATGAATGTCTCTCCCTCCTTCCCTCTCTCTCTCTCTTTCTTTTTATGCACACATGCATTACACGCGTGTAGCAATCAGCTGATTGCAGCGTTCAACGGCCGGCGAACCGGAACAACTTTTTGTTATTAAAGTAATTTTTATTTTAAGGAACACGTATTCCTAACATAATTCTAAGACACTTTTTTCTTTATAAAAATTTTATTTAAAGTATAATTTTATGTCATAAGATTAAAATAGCGACTCACGCGGTGGTAATCACCCGTCGGGCGGTCAACTGAACCCTCGTTACGCTAGCGGTGCGCCGCTCCTGCCTGCCTTCTGTACTCGACGCGTGATTTCCTAACTATTTTTGCTTGTAACTCGAAAACTACGCTTCAAATCAAATTTTGATAAAGGAAAAATCGTCTTAGAATTGTGTCAGGAATATGTCATTTTACAGGTGGAAGGTTATCCTGGATCACCCTGTATATGAATGACTGGCCTATATGAGAAATAAATAAAATAAACATTTACTATTTATATAAAATAAACATTATGTATTGATTATATATATTAAACTTAAAATTAAATTTGTAGGTGCTGTGGATGGCACACGTCAAGCACAAATAAAATAAACAAATTGTTCTAATAACAAAAATAAACAACATCAATTAATACATTTCCGACCGCTCGTTACTAATTAGTAAAGAAATAAACATCAGTTTTTGCCTCTTAACGATCGAGCCTTGGATCTTTTTGCTAATCAATGATCTGCGCAATCGCAGTACACAATTTTAAAATACAAGGTGCGCGTCGACACAGTCGAACTTAAAACGCAAATCACCAACATGAAATCAACCTGATTCCTGTGTTTATTAACACTAACATTTGGAATCAGGTTGATTTCATGTTGGTGATTTGCGTTTTAAGTTCGACTGTGTCGACGCGCACCTTGTATTTTAAAATTGTGTACTGCGATTGCGCAGATCATTGATTAGCAAAAAGATCCAAGGCTCGATCGTTAAGAGGCAAAAACTGATGTTTATTTCTTTACTAATTAGTAACGAGCGGTCGGAAATGTATTAATTGATGTTGTTTAACATACGTGCCAATAATAAACGTTCTTATAATATGTACTTGTTATTGCGATAAATATTATCACATGCCTCGGTAGTCGAATTGGTATGACACCCGCACGGAATGGGGGAGTTCCAGGTTCGAATCCTGGCTGAGGTAATATTTTTCGCAATAAATTATTTATATGTGGGGGATGGGGGGGGTCCTTATTAACACTAACATTTGGAATCAGGTTGATTTCATGTTGGTGATTTGCGTTTTAAGTTCGACTGTGTCGACGCGCACCTTGTATTTTAAAATTGTGTACTGCGATTGCGCAGATCATTGATTAGCAAAAAGATCCAAGGCTCGATCGTTAAGAGGCAAAAACTGATGTTTATTTCTTTACAAAAATAAATATTTCAAATAAAGTAATATTAAATACTTGTATTAAGAAGAATAAGATAACTAAATTAAATATTTGTCTTGTAAGAAAAAGTAGCAATTTGTTCCATACTATTTGCAATTTGTTTAAGAACTTTAATGTTTTCGAGATAAAATCAGTAACCGACTTCAAACCAGCATTAATGATATATACTTAAAGCTTTATTTGACGTTTCGACCTATGGTTAAGGTCCTTATCAAAAATATGGAAGATGGTACGAAGAATAATTGATGTTATAATAAATTACATAATTGGAAGATGTAAGCACGTCTGATGTCAGAGACATCGATACAAGAAAATTCATTTCTTCTACAAGTTTTCCTTGCTCTTCCTGTCATTTTGTTATTACTGATCATATTTTTGTATAAACGTTCCAATGATTTTATTTTATTTTCGACTTGTAACGGAGTTACAACATAACGACTTTGTAACATAATATCTTCTGCAATCTGCTTCCATAACAGTTTGTAGATTTTTATTTTTCTTGTAGTCACAAGATTTTTTTTTGTTTATAAATATCCAATAATAATTTTGTTGACGCATCATTCCAATACCATGATGATGAAGTTTTACTTAATGTAGTAGTTCTGTCTGGATCATTTGGATCATTCTGATCATTTTGATCAAAATGATCAAAATGATCAAAATCATTCTGATCATTCTGATCATCATTATTTTCATCATTTTGATTTTGTTCATTTTGACTATCATCATATATTTTTCTTCTTTTAGGAATATCTTTTTTAGGAAGATCTATGCAAAGTTGTGTTTTTCCATCAATAATGAGAGTCAAAGTATCAGAAGAGAAATTTATTTTATTTTTTGGAAATTTTAATTGTTTTCCATCTAAATAAAAGATTAAAAGACCAAACATTACATTACATTTATTTTTAAAGATATACAAGAAAGTTTTGGAAGAAATATTAAATTATTTTTATCAAAGAAACGTGTTAAATTTGAAGTATTAAATTCAAATGTATATTAATTTAATTGTTTAACTCAATTTTCTCCTGAAATATTTTTATCTATGTCTTTAAAAATAAACAAATTATTTTCTAGATGATAGAGTTAAATAAAACATCTTATATATTATTATATATATTAACCCTTCATAGGTAACGTCATTTTTACTACCTTTACACGGTAACGTCGGGTCACTCGTGTCCGATGATTAAAATCTTGCTTAAAAATGCTTTAAAAAATCGGAAAAAATTCTTGGTGACTCATTTACTATCCTAGAATGAAGACGATTAACCATTTTGCCAATTTATTATTATTTTTTTTTGTATAATTAAATAAACAAATGAAAATGTTAAAAAATTTTTTTTTTTCTAAATAGCCATAACTTTTGATAAAATTAATATTTTGTAATGATTTTAACGGAAAATGAAAGCTTAAGAGTTGTACTTTGAAGAAGAAAATTTCAAATTGCTCAACAAATTTAGAGAATGCTTAAGTTTTGAGCATGAAAAATCGGTTTTTTAGAAAATGCGTAAATGTATAAAATTTACAATAAAGTAGACATTTCCTTATTTTTTAATTAATGTATTAATGAAAATAACATTTATGTGTAATTTTATGTTATTAAGTATAAAAATATAAAATATTACAATTACACACAATGAATACAGATTTCGTATCGGTGTTCTTCGCACACAGGCTTGCGACACTTGCTGCAGCACAAAAATGTTTTTTTATCTTTTGACGGTTCACAATAAGCACACCGTTTTCGTTTGGCCATTTTATTTGATTCAAAAACTTCGTGATTCTCAGTAATACCCAAGATGACTCTAATATTTTGCTGCGTCGCCTTTGGTAGTCTTGGAATATTCATGCGATCGTGCAAATACGGCTTCACCAAAGCAAGAACTAAGTTATTTAGAAATTCACGACGCGTATAAATCTCGTGTTCGGCAAGTAAGTTCCACAGGATGCAGCTGTTAACTCCTGCCTGATCAATAATTTCAAAAAATAAACGCAACGGCCATCTCGGTGTTTTTCTGGCACATGAATAATTGCCGCACAATTGATCGAAGACGTCTGTTCCACTTTTAGTTTCATTATAGTACAGAATTGTTTCGGGTTTCAACTTATCTTCATTCATCTTTACGGATTTATGCACTGACGACAACACGAGCACTACTTTATTTTTTTTGGGACAGTAAGAAGTCAACGAAAGTTTTCCGTCGTAGCCTACTCTCATTGTATCAGCAGAAGCGGTGCGTTTGAATGATTCTGGGATCTGCCTTTTGTTTTTCCGTAAAGTGCCAATCATTCGCAAATCGTGGGATTCAAGCATTTTTTTGAAACATTCCACCGAAGAAAACCAATTGTCGCATGTGATTATTCTGCCTGAATCGTGAATTGGCTTCGAAAGACACCTTACAAAGAAAGTTGGTACAGATTCTGCTCGCTCCGGCTGAACTTTCCCAGTATACGGAATCGCATTATACAAATAAAAGTTTTTTGAATCATTCAGCGACAAAATTTTTATGCCATAGCGAGCTGGCTTCGATGGAATGTACACGCGAGCTGAAAACTTACCCCTGAACCCCAATAACTGCTCGTCTATCGTCAAATTTTTGCCCGGTGTGTGATTTTTTTGGCAATTGCCGATAAACAAATCCCACAATTCGCGAATAGGAGCGAGCACATCAACCGTACGTCTCTCAGCTCGAGTACTCTTATCATCAAAGCGCAGCCGTGCCCCGATAAAACTAAATCTTTTTTCAGACATAACAGTCCTGTACAAATTGCTTCCAAATTCATTAGACCACATTTCGGTCAGATTCAAATGATTGTTTTTGTTTACTCCTTGATAATACAATAAACCGATAAATGCTTTCAATTCGTTAATTGAAAGAGGAGCAAAAGTTGCAGCTTCTGCATTATTCGCGTTATTATCTATATTATGCCTCTCAATTTCAGTATTGGTCCATTTCAAAATCAGTTCAAGCATTTCATCGGTAAACAACACGTTCCACGATTCATAAGGATTGCTAGCATTCAAGCTATTACCTTCTGCTGCTGGTAAATGTAACCGCAAGGAGTCGGAACGACGACCGCGTGTTTCCGGGGTTTCGAGGCACCACTTATATTTATCCTTGCCGTACACAAATTTTCGCCGACGCCTTTGGATCGGTGCTGCTTCGTCTTCTTCATCTTCTATCTCGTCTTCTACTTCGTCTGACTCGCCTTCTGAACACAAAGCTTCCGTCTCGCTGGATTCTCGATCCTCCACGTAATCTACTTCGGAGTCGCTTTCTTCGCCGCCGTAATCGACTTCTTGCTCTCGAGGACGCAAAATGCGATCAATCTGAGCAGGTGATCGTTGAGACATATTTTCTATATAATGAAACACAAATTTCCATCAAAACATTACAAATAACCTTACAATTTTCAATACGTGTTTACATTCAAGAATTACATTAGAATACTCAATGTTTCTCTTTCGTTTAGATAACTCTTTTCGTTTAGATTTATGTATCCTTTTGTAAAAACACACTTTTGTAGTCAAAAAATAGCAAAAAATTGAAAAAACTAAATTTCTTACCTTGCACTATTTGCACTCGTTGTCGGTAACGTCGGGTCACTCGTGCCTTTTCCAAAATACGTCTGGCTCTCACGACTGCTGGTAAGGTACTGCGGAGTCGGCACTTGGGGATCTAGTAGCCTACTACTATACAATTTTTTCCAGCACAGTTCGGTCGGGCTCCCTTCCCCCCTCCCCGAGCTACCAATGAGAGTCACTTTTGCCAAGGCACGAGTGACCCGACGTTACCTCGTAAGGGTTAATATTTAAAAAACTTTTTTTAAACAATATTTATGTAATATACCTTCAATTATGCAATTTATATATCCATTTGAATCTTCTTTTAGATTTCCTTCGGTATCACATTGCAAAAAGCCTCGTAAAGTTCTTGTTGCTATCTTAAATTTTTATAGTCTTTCTGTTAATTTAAAATTTTGAATAAATGTATTAATGTATTTATAATAAATGTATTTATTAAAAATTCTATATTAAAATTATCAATATAAAAACGTGTAAGAGGTTATGTATCACCTGTATACTTGACATAAAGTGCATGCAGCACGAACGAAATTGTTCACTTTTTAGCCTTCGGCCATTTTTGCACGTTTTACTTCTCCTCAAGACCAAGAGTAAAAAGTGTTGTCAGAAGTGTAACTGTACTGGTAAAACGAACAGAGGTTATTACATCATGTCCGGCATGGAGGTAAAAATGACAGGAGGGAGCGTAAAGGTGCCTTTTCATGCGACGCTAAAACGCTCGTTTTCTAGCGTCAAGAAATACCGAACCTAACCCAACCTAACCTTTATAGTCTATAGCGAAGAAAAAATAGACCTTTGCTGTGTAGTGTGCACAATTTAAAATGAATAATTATAAATATTATGCATGGATGACCGAATGTTTGAATGTAATTGAAAAAGAAAAACGAAGAAAGAATATAATCCATGCAGCAGCTTTATCAGTAGTAATAGCAGCAATGAAAAAGAAGAAAAAGAGGTCATATACTCCGAAACGTTACTGGATTGAACCTGTGTTTAGAGAAAGAAGTTCACATGGATTTTACGATAAAATATTTCCTGTTTTACAACTTGAAGATTTACGATTCAGAAATTATTTTAGAATGTCTTCAACTCAATTCGAAGAACTTTTGAGCATTATTGGTCCTTATATTTACAAAAAATCCGATGTACGAGAAGCTGTAAGTCCTGGAGAGAGATTATCAATAACATTGAGGTAATCGAATTAAATTTATTTTCTTAACATATCAATTTCATATATTTAATTAAACATTATTTCAATTATAATACTAAAAACTAATAATTCTTTTATCAGATATTTGGCATCCGGAGATATGATGAGTTCTATTCAATACCAATATTTGCGAGGTCTAACAACCATAAGTAATATTATCAAGGAAACATGTGAAGCTATATGGGTTCATCTTAATAGTCTTGTGCTTCCACCAAGATTAAAAAAAGAAGAATGGTTGTCTATTGCAAACGATTTTGAAGAACTATGGAATTTTAACCATTGCATTGGGGCCATTGACGGTAAACATGTAGTGATACAAGTAAGTATAGTCATATATATACACATATAATGTAAAGATGTTTTCTATAATTTATTAATTACAACAAATTTATTTTCAGTGTCCTGGAAATTCTGGGTCATCATATTATAACTACAAAGGCACACATAGCATTGTCCTTCTTGCTATTTGTGATGCCAATTATGTTTTTAGATATGTAGATATTGGAGCATTTGGAAGGGGCAGTGATAGCGCTATATTTAAGAATTCCACTGTAGGAAGAAAATTTAATTCAAAGCAAATGAATTTACCAGATCCGTCTCCACTTTCTGCAGAAGGGCCAGATATGCCATATTGTCTCGTGGGCGATGAAGCCTTTCCATTAACTGATTACTTGCTTCGACCTTATCCTGGAAAGGGATTAACTAAAGAACGAGAAATTTATAATTATCGTCTCAGTCGTGCCAGACGTATCATAGAAAATACTTTTGGCATATTAGCGAGCCAATGGAGAATATTTAGAAGACCAATCATTTGCAAAGTGGAAACTGCAGAAAAAATTATACAAGCTACTGTTTGCTTACATAATTGGTTAAGAGAAAAGGACGTACATAATAATCAATATGTATCTCCTGAACTAGTTGATCGGTATTCAGATGGTATATTGATCCCTGGGACATGGAACAGTCTAAGGGAAGATGGCTGGGCATTCCAAGAGGTAACAAGAATAGGAACAAATTCGAGTACTCGTAATGCTATTTCCATAAGAGATGAATTTTGTGCCTATTTTAATGGTGAAGGCGCTATTTCCTGGCAGTATGACCGTGATAATTGAAATTCTGTTGAATTACTAAACTAATGATGACATTCTAAAATAATTTATCAATCATAAATCTTCAAGTTGTAACACAGGAAATATCTTATCGTAAAATCCATGTAAATTTCTTTATCTAAATACAGGTTCAATCCAGTAACGTTTTGGAGTATATGATCTCTTTTTCTTTTTTTTCATTGCTGCTATTATTACTGATAAAGTTACTACATGGATTATATTCCTTTTTCGTTTTTCTTTTTCAATTATATTTACACATTCCGTCATCCATTTTGTCATCATTAAAAAGTTAGTATATACATATTGAATATTAACTTTTGTAAAATTATTGTAAATGTATGACTATATACTTACTTTGGAAATCATATAAATAAAACATTTTTTCAATTGATTTGTGAGAAACTTTATTAACGCATTATAAACACATTTGTTAAAAATTTATATGAATAAAATATAATTAAAAAAACAAATACTTAATTTTATTAATTATTGTTAGGAAATAATGGCATTATTAATTGTTATATTCTTTAACAACATCGTAAGATAACAGCAACATTTTGTGGATTGCATCTGATTGCATTTCTTCTGGAATTTTCTGTTGGTTATATGATTCAAATTCCCCCGCGCGCCACGTTTTATATTAGTTCACGTAACTACGACAGCGCCGGATATTAGCGCCGTCTAGTTCCTTTTTAGTTCTTCTCTACCCATTTTCTTTTATATAGAGTTAAAAAGTTTTCTATCGTTCTTCTTCACGTGTCGTGCCTATGATACGCAATTCACGCTGTGCGTTCTTTTCTGTAATACCTCCCAAATACAATAAATAGAGTTTGTTTCGGATTCACACCCGTTTCAATTACTCGGTCGTTCCCTGTGACCCTGTGCAACTCAACAGGTTATGGGCCCAGAGCCACAACGACAAAGTGAGGTTAAAACGTTTTTATAAAACGATGGCACATACAAACACCATAAATTCCACGCGATTGGAGACATTAACAAAGGATAACTATGACACGTGGGTCATACAAGTAGAAGCACTGCTCGTTAAAAACGACAACTGGTGTTATGTGAGCGGTGAAAGACCATGCCCTCAAGGTGATACCCCGTCAATCCTTGCTGCCATCAAGGCCTGGGAAATTGAGGACCGGAAAGCTAAATCGGACTTAATTCTCGCCATTAATCCCACCGAATTAAAGCAGGTGCGTGGCTGCAAAACATCAAAAGAGGTATGGGATAAATTGAAATCTATATATGACTCAAAAGGTCCCGCGCGTAAAGCTACATTACTCAAGCGTCTTGTTCAAACCAAAATGTTAGAGGGCGAAGACGTAAAGGGGCATATCGCTCAGTTCTTCGATGCTGTCGATAAATTAGAATCGATGGACATCCAGATAAATGGAGACCTTCTTTCCATAATGCTTCTCTACAGTTTACCTAGTAATTTCGAGAATTTCAGATGTGCAATAGAATCTCGTGACACGTTACCTAGCGCTGAACAATTGAAGGTAAAAATCATTGAAGAACACGAAGCGCGAAATCAGACGACAAATAGCGAAACAGGCGCGATGCTCGCTTATCACGGCAAACACAAACAAAAAGCGAAATCCAACAAGAACGCATCAACACCGCGCGGCGAATCCAATGAAAAAGGATCCCGTCCCAAGTTCAAATGCTCCTTCTGCAAGATCGCTGGACACAAATACGCCGAGTGTCGGAAGAGAAAGAAGCAAGAGGCCGAAAAGGCCAACAATACGGAGGTAGAGACCTTATTCGCAGAGGTCGCCCACTATTCTTCCTCCAGTCCTCTCCAAAACGTGAATTTAAATCAATGGTGTCTTGATAGCGGATGCACGTCGCATTTATGTAGAGACGCTCGGATGATGACAAAATCCGTACGCACGCAAAGCGACATCAAACTAGCTAGCAATGCAACCAGCTCAGCGAATGCGAAAGGAGACGTTGAACTTTTAACTAAAGTTTACAACACAAACAAGAGGATCCGACTTGAAAATACACTCCATGTTCCAGACTTGAGAACCAATTTACTATCCGTGGCCAAAATCGTGGACAAAGGCCATAAAATCATATTCGACTCGGACCAGGCATCCATACTCGACCGCGATGGGAACATCAAACTCGTCGCTGAGCGCCAAGGCGATTTATATATACTAAACGGCTCTCCTCAGCAGGCAAACATGGTCACACATAGGAAACGCTCCGACATCGAGATCTGGCACGAGCGTCTTGGCCATCTAAACACGAAAGACTTATTAGATATGTCCAAAAGGCAGGCTGCCATCGGATTTAAAATCAAGGATCCCACTGATCTTCCTAGTTGCAAGGTATGTATCACCCAGAAACTTACTAATTCCCCACATGTACCTCGTGTTCACAGGTCCGAACATCGACTCGAGATTATATATTCCGACCTCTGTGGACCGATGCGAATCAATTCGATTGGAGGTGCACGTTATTTTATGACACTCATTGACGACCATTCAAGATGGTGTCAAGTCTATTTCCTGAAGAGCAAAGACGAAGCTACGAGCAAATTTGTGGAATTCAAAAATCTCGTCGAAAATCAAACAGGTCTCAGGATAAAAGCCTTTCATTCGGACAATGGAAAGGAATTCTGCAACTCTGCCATGGATAAAGTTTTGAAAGACTCTGGAATTCTACGACGTCTGACCGTACCGCACACTCCTGAACAGAATGGAGTCGCCGAACGAAGAAACAGAACATTGGTCGAGATGGCTCGGTGCTTACTCGCACAATCAGGCTCACCCGCACACCTTTGGGCCGAAGCCATCAACACGGCGAACTATATACGGAATCGCTGCATCACAAAGAGCTTGAACGGTGAAACACCCCATAAGTTATGGTTCGGTAAAGAGCCTAATATTAGTCATCTTCGATCATTCGGTTGTAAAGCGCTTGTACTTAATAAGAATCCAAACAAGGGAAAGTTTGAACCTAGAGCCGTCGAAGGCATTTTCGTCGGTTACGCGGACAATTCAAAAGGATATCGTATCTGGTTGCCGAAAGATCGTAAAATTATCGTCGCAAGGGATGTTAGATTCCTAGATGAATACGAAAATCTCGACAACCACGAGGATTTCACGCATAATGAAACCATCAATGGTAGGAGCAAACTTCAAATGGACGCTCACCAACCTCGAAACGAAACAGATATCGCCGACAAAGAAAGAACAGTCAATCATCAGCTTCCCGATCCAGCGGAGGACATCACCGAAGCAAGGCCTGGACAAGGTGTCGATTCCGAGTCAACTGATAGCGAAGATGATGATATCGACGAACATAGGCTTATCGTACGCGGTCCTGGACGTCCGCGGAAGATACTTACCGGAAAACGGGGTCGTCCGGCTAAACAATATCACACAAGAGTTCTACCTCCGAGCCATCCCACAGCCACAGAGGGCAATCCGTCATTCGAAGAAAATGATAGCGACAACGATTCGACATGGTGCGACGCTCAGTTTGCAATGGGTGCTTCAGAAATACCTTTCTCACAGGCACTTTCAGGCCCCGACAGCAACAAATGGCAACAAGCTGTATACGATGAAATTAAATCTCTCGTGAGCAACGACACATGGACGTTGGTCGAAAGACCAAACAACGAGAGGGTGATCGGATGTCGCACTGTCCTAAGGAATAAATATATGGCTAACGGAGAACTCGAGCGAAGAAAGGCCCGCGTAGTCGCTAAAGGCTTCTCTCAACGTCCGGATATTGACTTCCACGACACATTCGCCCCAGTCGCGAGACTCAGCTCACTAAGAACGCTCATGGCCGTGAGTGTTGAACAAGGCATGCGGATCTCACAACTTGACATCACGACCGCCTATCTAAATGGTGTGATGGACACGACAATCCACATGGAAATGCCGAAAATGCTTCGAGAGATGCTCGAGAGAATCATCGCATATGAAAAGGATGCTACACTCATCAAGAAAGCCGAAAAGATGTTGTGTCAACTTAAAAAGGGCGACAAAGTTTGTAAGCTTAACAAAGCCCTGTATGGCCTCCGTCAGGCCGGCCGTCAATGGCACACACGACTCGATAGGATTCTAAAAGGACTGAATCTGACTCCAACCAACGCCGACCCATGCGTGTATGTCGACGGGAGTAAAAGTACCATCTTACTAGTCTACGTGGACGACATTCTCATCGCCTCTCGCGACGAGAACTCCGCTAGGCGTCTAAAGAAAGGGCTTGCCAAGAATTTCGTCACCAGAGATTTTGGAGACGTAAGCGTCTGTCTGGGTATAGAGGTATCCCAATTTGACGACGGGATTCGCCTGTCTCAAAGCGGATACATTCGTGATATTCTCTCCAAATTCGGTATGACCGATTGCAAGCCGGTAAATTCACCGATAGCAACCGACTTCAAAACCAAAGTCAATAGTGACGAAGAATCCGACGAGCCAGAAGTTCCGTATCGCCAACTTTTGGGCTCTCTAATGTATTTGGCACAGGGAACTCGTCCCGACATCTCTTACGCAGTAAGTTCCTTGAGCCAATGGAACACATCCTTCAAAAAGGCACATTGGATGTGTGCCAAAAGAGTTCTAAGATATCTTAAGGGTACTATTAACCATGGTCTACATTACACAAGAAATGGCCGAAATCTCATGGGATTCACAGATGCTGATTGGGGAAATTGCGAACTGGATCGTCGTTCGTACACCGGATCTGTTTTCCTATTAGCCAATGCCGCCATATCTTGGGAATCGCGGAAGCAAAGGACGGTAGCGCTATCCTCGACTGAAGCGGAATACACCGCCCTTAGCGATGCTGCAAGGGAAGCCATTCATCTGTCAAGATTTTTATCCGAAATTGGCATGCCACAGCTCGCGAAAGTAACTCTCCATAATGATAATCAGGGTGCTGCAAAGTTAGCTGCGAATCCAGTGTTTCATTCCCGCTCGAAACACATTGATATTAAATGTCACTTCATTAGAGAAGCTCTGGTCAATTATCAAATCAATCTTGTATATACGCCGACTGAAGACATGATCGCCGACGTGTTGACCAAAGCTCTACCCGCTGAGAAACATCTCTTCTGCATCAAAGGGATGGGAATCACGATTAAAAGTGGCTATGGCGCTCGACTTTGAGAGGGGGTGTTGGTTATATGATTCAAATTCCCCCGCGCGCCACGTTTTATATTAGTTCACGTAACTACGACAGCGCCGGATATTAGCGCCGTCTAGTTCCTTTTTAGTTCTTCTCTACCCATTTTCTTTTATATAGAGTTAAAAAGTTTTCTATCGTTCTTCTTCACGTGTCGTGCCTATGATACGCAATTCACGCTGTGCGTTCTTTTCTGTAATACCTCCCAAATACAATAAATAGAGTTTGTTTCGGATTCACACCCGTTTCAATTACTCGGTCGTTCCCTGTGACCCTGTGCAACTCAACATTTTCTTCAATCGACTGCCTATTATATTTAAACAGGAATCTATTTCTGTAAGCTCAGGGGGTGGTGGCAAAACTATGTCTCTACTTGAACCTGAATTACTTATAGCTTCTGCTACTTTATCAATAGATGAACTTAGGTCGTCCTTATCACCAATATTTTTCCTTTTACGTGTAATCCTTCTGCTGTTTTTTTTTACACTGTCATTATCAACTTCATGACTAGATAAATTAATGTCATCAGAATCATTTTCCTCAGATTCGCAATTTGTTGCAGTTCTGAAAATAAAATAAATATGTAAGATTAATAGAGAATAAAATATAATCAATAATAACAGTAATAAGTAGTACACCCATGGAATTTAATTCTGTCCCTCAGAAAGGACCCCGCACATTTCTTATGGATTTTGGTTCTCGGTCAAGTCTTCTCATATTTTGGGAAATTGTAGTTCCAGATATCCTGAATAAAAGTGTCAATGGGCGCGACCTCCTAAAATTAACAGTTTTCGAGATATAACTGGTCAAACTTGGCTAATTTCCATTATTTCGGACATTGGACGATATAAATAATCTCTGTGTTTCTCGGTGTCTCCCACATGATCCTACAGACTTGAAAAAAATACCTAGATGAACCTTATAACATGCGAAATAGGGCTGCCATAGTGGCGTTTTGCTTCGCGACCTCAATTGTTGCTAAAAATAAACAATGAATAATATCATATGGATAAAGTAAACCCAAATGTTTTCTTACATTATACTAATTACTATGATAACCGCGGTGAATCCTCGTATTTGAATACTCACAGAAATCGTCATATTCCACAAGATTATAGTGACAGCCTGTTAACTATAATTAGTAGAAAGAAACGTATTTATTGATTTATAGTAATGACTTGAAAAATAACTTGAGAGGACGCATTTCTTTTCACATCTTTTTGGGCAAAAGATCACGATATACATTTTCCCCTTCGGATAGTCCATTTTTTTTGTATGTTAAAAAATATTAACCATCAAAATGTGTATGCCCAAAATTCATATGTATCTGGATCAACAAAATATTCGTCAAATTCTCGAATACATAAATGTTGGGCAGCTTCTTTATTTAAACAGGTTTGTTTACAATAGCCACATTTCACGAGAAAATTCTAAAATTATTAATATTTCTTAATTCAATTATGTATAACCTCAAAACATTTCACATGTGTATTCTGCTATCATATTATACAGATATATATTCAAAGTATTACTTCATATTTATTAAATTACCTCCCTTTCTTCGCTTTGCATGATGAAATTTTATAATAAACAAACAATTTTTCGATTAATAAATTAAGCATGACCTGTCAACCACCGTCAACGCTGGAAAGTTGGGTAGAAACATAGAGCTTATACTAATGGAGGGGCTATGCCGTGCGCGAAGAGGCTCGACAGAGAGGGATATATTTTTCTGTCTCAACTGTGGCCACAGGTCCGTAACTATGCGATGTGGTACCCTGTTTAACTTTCTTTCTCTGTAAATTTCTTTGTTGCAACATCTATTTAGATTTTTTTGTACCATTAAAGAAAAACATATAAAATAATATTTAAAAAATTACTGTTAGGAAAATTGAAATAAAAGACTGTTAGGAAGATTGAATTAAATAAACAATACGTTTTATTAAATTGTTAAATTATTTATTTTATTAAACCCACAAGGCCAATGAGTAAAACACGAGCAACAAAGGATGAAAATTACAATCTTACTGTAAGATAACAATGTTTAATCTCTCCTTCTCTTACACTGATACAACATTCGATTAAATATAAAATCAAAATTTCGAAACGTTTTCGACCAAACGGGGTCTTCTTCAGCAAACTAACATATATAGTTAATAATAATAATATAAAATAAAACGCATCTCCTTGTTTGACTACATTTTAAACATATTCTTTGTAGCTGTCCTTCCACACTCTCGCACGCACATAATACATGTTCTTATAAATAAAATACTTTGTCACCCCTGTATCAACAATAAAATCACGTGTACAAATAAAGACGAAATAACGGACCGTAAGATTTATGATAAGTAGACGTGTCAAAAAGTAAAAATTGATGTTAACTATTTTTCTTCGTCTCACGGCGAGAAAATGTTGGTCACCAGATAAAAGGGGTGTAAAAGTCCTCAAATTCGTCCAAATATTTTTTAATATTACAACGAGCTGTTTATTTATTACTGTTATTATTTATTTTATGTTTATTCATTATGAAATAATATTAGTTTTGTCATTTTTTTTCTAATTCGTTTTTTATCTTTATTAATTATTGTATTTTTCCCAATATAAAAAAATCTTATATCTATATAATATTTAATTATTGTATTTATCAACTCCTCTTTATGAGTTATAAATGTTTCTTGTGACAATATGTGTTCAAACATATTGAGAAATACTTCAGTGTATGTATCTTGTCGAACATTGTACATAATACGCTTTTTTATATTGGATAGATGGAAAATATTGTCTCCATACATTCGTATAAAACGTTCTGTGCTATGACATATTATAGTTACACTTTTCGAAGGTTTTATTAATGCACCCCTATCTTTTATTGTTATTAATATATTGTTCGTATAATTTTCTTCTAAATACTCTATACACGTCGCGCATAAAAGATTTTTTTTAAATTTACGTACAACGAAACCAGCTATATATTGCACAATATCTGCTACATACATGGACAAAGTTTCTAGATTACAAGATGAATGTAAGACTGCTTCCTGTTCTTTATCTCTGCTATCTTCTGCTTCTACTATACTATTTACATTACCGACAGGTAGAATAAATGTTGCATCTAATATTGAACAATTCCCATATTCTGATCCAGCGATTACATGATGTACTATTAATTTTTTATATGCAGTCTGAAATTGAATACATGATGGATTATTATTAAATCCACTACAACTGCGTATAGAACTAAATAAATTTTCTATGTGGTCCTGACATAATTTATAAGTTAACAAATATTTCAAATTATATGTGTTACTTAAATGCTTAAATAATTCTATTGAATTACATAATGCTGTCATAAAACCCAAAAAACCTCTATTTCGAATACAATGTATTAGTTTTTTACCATTCATATCATGCAAGTTACTAACATAATGACAGAAGTCCTCTATGAATGCAGAATAAGTATCTAATGTGTCTGAAGAAATTGATTTATTATATGGTTGTTTCGAAAATTTATTGCGGCTGTTTAAAATATCAAAAGCATTATTGAAATAAGTACAAAATTCTGCCACTGCTCCAGCAAAAGATGTGTCAATGCTTTCACAAAATATCAAAGCATTTGCTACGCTTTCACTTAATGTTTGAGCAGCAAGTCTTACATTCATTATTTCATTATAAAAATCAATATGTCTATTTGTTAACTTTATTGCTGCTCTAAGACCCTCGGCTTTTTCTTTTTCATGTAACTGTTTTATGTATTGCCATTTTATTAGTTGATGCTGCTCGTTTTGTAATACATTTATCTTAGCCAACGCATTTCTTACTAATTTTAATATATGACAAGAGTCGAAAAACAAATAAATTTTTTCTTTAGTAACAGGGTGCTGAATAAAAGGCTTTAAATTTTCTGGATGAAAACTTGCACCTAGCTTCTCACACATTGATTTATTAACATGTGCACCATCAAATGTTATGGAATGTAATATTGCTCCTGTCTCGTGCAATAGTTTTAAACATATATTTAATAAATTAGCACGTTCAGTTGCAGATAAAGTGTTAATAAAGAAATACGCTACCGGTTCCAATGGGCATTTAGAGCAACAACTAAAAAAACTAACGCATTTGTAGCTATTAAACTATTATCTATATTATCCTGCTTAGAATAAAATTCTGAACCCAAGTTTATAAAGCCATTATATTTGTTTCCATCCCACTGAATTTGTTTACGAATAGACATTTCATCTAGTACAAGATTACATATAACTGTTCCTTGTGACACCTTATATTTAATAGCTCTAAAAGATTCCGCAGTGAATCCTGGAGATCCATCTATTACTTCATACCATTTTCTAATTGTTCTGGGATGCGGTAATAAATTTTTGAATTTTTTCCGTACATATAAATATGCTTTAGCTGAATAAAATTGCAAAGTAACTGCAAATTTTCTGAATTCTGGTGTAAATGGTGTTCTTTTTTGGTGTAAATTTGCCATGATTAAATCAGAAAGTGTATTCGAAGATTCCTATTAGATAACAAACAAAGAATTAAATAATTGCATATTAAACATTTTTATCGTCAATTACAGTATTGATTTAGTGCAGTGCTCGGAATTAGTTGCTATTTTCGAGCCGATTCCCGAGGCAACGCCTCCTATTCCCCCACTACCGCTCGACGCTCGAGCAGACGCTGCGGCCGAGCCGCCGACAGCGTGTCTCTCAGGAGCGTCTCTAAAGAAAAAGAAAGCTAGGACCTTTTATATTATTAGTAATATTTTCCTAAAGAAATAATTTCTTCTTTCGTAATAAATAATTAATCGAAATGTTATGAATATATTATGTAATGCTATTTCACATCTTATCGCGAAAAATTCTACATCATTTTGTAAAAGAATATTTATAAAGGAATGCCTCATCGTATGAGATGAGAACGAGTACTTCAATAATTTTTATGGATATCATCCTTCGTAGAATTATGCAAACGACCGAGAAGACCAGAATAAAATTTTTACTTATTGAATGTTTCGGTTTTTTTCTATTTTATCTCCATTTTATGACATAAGATGTAAAAATTTTATTCTGGTCTTCTCGGTCGTTTGCATAATTCTACGAAGGATGATATCCATAAAAATTATTGAAGTACTCGTTCTCATCTCATACGATGAGGCATTCCTTTATAAATATTCTTTTACAAAATGATGTAGAATTTTTCGCGATAAGATGTGAAATAGCATTACATAATATATTCATAACATTTCGATTAATTATTTATTACGAAAGAAGAAATTATTTCTTTAGGAAAATATTACTAATAATATAAAAGGTCCTAGCTTTCTTTTTCTTTAGAGACGCTCCTGAGAGACACGCTGCCGGCGGCTCGGCCGCAGCGTCTGCTCGAGCGTCGAGCGGTAGTGGGGGAATAGGAGGCGTTGCCTCGGGAATCGGCTCGAAAATAGCAACTAATTCCGAGCACTGATTTAGTGAAAAAGTTATTATGTTTCTTGCATATGTTTTTAATGTTAAAAATTTTTTCACCAATTTAATAAATATAAAAAAAATCTACAAATTGTTCTTCAATGTATTTCTAAATAAATGTAAAAAACTTATTGTATGCGACTGATTTAAGTTCATGATGTAAAAAAAATGTGTAAATTCATAATATAAAAAAATGTGCAAATTTATGATAAAATAGATCAATCTTAATGTACCGTTAATCCATGACCTGCATTTTCAGAAATAAGATTCTTCTGTTTCAAATGTAATATTAAATCTTGTAATGATGAAACTTTTTTAAGCAATCGTCTATTTTTGTCTTGTAATACTTTTATTTTCTTTGCTTGCTCATTGGTTTTTTCTTGTACTAATCGTATATTCCGCATAGTTCTTCGAGGTGTAGAAAAATGCTCTGGTGTGAGATCTCCTATTCTCGCAGGACGCCATATTTTATTAGGAATGTTGAGCATCTGTGCATCTTCTAATTGTCTATAAAATTTACAAATATAACATATAATTTTTTTTAGCAAACACATTAAATTAAATTTCAAAAATACAAAACATACGGCTTTGATGATGTTTCTGATAAAGAAAAATCATCTTCTGTATTGGTGTCATTGGTGAATGTTCTTGGTGATGGCGTTCTTGATAAATTACTGTCATTACATGGAATGGTTAGTTCACTAAAATAATTTATGCAAAAAATGTATGATTAAATAAATATAATAGCGATTCTTACGGATTAATTATAAAAAAATTACAAATACCATGAAGAAGATATAATTTCATGTGCGCAATCTTGATTCTGTGTAGAAATCACATTTTGCTGGCTATAAGTTTGGTCGACACTGTGTCATAATAAGTAAAATTTTATTATAATATCATTTTTGCACATATTATATACAATTTATTATGTATAATTTTTTTGAATCTTACTTGTCATTTGTTGTTAAATTGTCCTGATTCCATGAAAATATTGATGGTATCGCTGATGGTTTTAACAGTTTTATACCATAATCTCTCTTTGGTAGAAAACAATTTATTGTAAAATGTTCAGAACATATACGAGCTGTTTTAGAAACAGGTTGCTGCAATTTACATGCTATTTCCCAAGCTGTTCGAAAGTTTGTTGCCTTTGGAAATCTAAACAACATAAATTTATATTCATTTCATATCTATTATAATTTATTTATCTTAATATATATATTTCTTCTGTCCGTGTGTTAGTCACTGAACTCCTCCTAAACGCCTGGACCGATTTTTATGAAATTTTTTATGTAAGATTAAGTTGATTCGAGAATGGTTTAGATTTACAATTCGATCCGATAGAATAAGTTTTTTAAATTAATTAATTAATTCATAAATTGTAGTTGATTTTTGGTAAGCTTAAAGTTCACAATTGTATCCTGTAGGTGGCGCTCCGATCGTGTTTTAAAAACTTTTAAAATTGAGCGCTTATCAAGAATATATTATATGAATAATATTATATTATATTATTTTATATAAAATAACGTTTTATAGTGTCATTAAAAATATTCATTGTGCAAACCATAACGTTGCTCAACATTGGCAATGGAAAAATTCAATTGCATGAAAATACACAATGCATCCGACTTCCAGACAATTTTTGCAACATTGTGGGTACTAAAGATACTTTGATTGAAAGTATATTTCCAGATTTACAAGCTAATTACACTAATCATGTGTGGCTACGTGAGCGAGCTATTTTGGCTGCAAAAAATATAGATGTCGACGCAATAAATTTCAAGATACAACAGTCATTACTTGGCAATGAAATATCATTCAAATCGATCGACACTGTTGTCGATCCTACAGATGTTGTGAACTATCCTGTTGAATTCTTAAATTTACTGGATATACCTGGAATGCCACCATATAACTTGCGATTAAAAATTGGTTCACCAATCATTTTGCTTCGAAATTTGAATGCACCAAAGCTATGCAATGGCACGCGATTAGTTGTGAAAAAAATCAGGTGCAATATTATTGAAGCTAACATTTTAAACGGCAAGTTTCAAGGTGAAGATGTTCTTCTACCACAAATCCCAATGATTCCTTCTGACTCGGTTATTCCATTCAGACGTTTGCAATTTCAAATTCGCTTAGCATTCGCAATGACGATTAATAAGTCACAAGGACAAACAATGTCAATTTGTGGATTGGATCTAGAAAATTCATGCTTTTCGCATGGCCAATTATATGTGGCGTGTTCAAGGGTTGGCAAACCATCAAGTTTGTTCGTTTACTCCTCAAGGATTAACTAAGAATATTGTTCATCAAACAGCATTAAGATAAAAAAAAATAAAATTTACTTAAGTTATTATTAAGATTTCAAATATATGTAAAGATTTATTTTTTATAGAGTGAAAAAAATATACCGGTTATAAAAATAATTAAAAGTTTTTTTTTCTTGGTAAGTACTATTTGAGTCAGTTTAAAGTTTTTATCCAACACATATTAGTTTATAGTATACAAATACTCTCACACATTACACAATTGCTAAGTCAAGTTGTGATAACTGTACGCGTAGTGGAGTCAGGTATCATAGAAATAATTATTTTCTTACATAATTTTTCAAAAAAACAGCCCTAACCATTTATGATTGATAAAAAAAATTTATAACTTTTGGAGTTACGTTTCCACAGGACAACGTCTGTCGGGTCCGCTAGTTTATTTATAATACTTTATATATATTTCACTAATATACTTACGCATGAAACGATATTTCACTATTTTTATCATATTGTTTTTTACAAAGACAGCATTTCATAACCATGTTAAAAAAGCAATAACAATATCAGAACGATTAAAAAGTCATATAGGTTTTAGGTTATTTCTCCTAAGTGTGCTTCTCCTTTTACCTCTTATCGTATTGGATACGAAGTGGGGGAGCCACAGTTGAGACAGAATATATTCACTTCTCTCTCGATCCTCCTCGCGCGGGCTTGCCTACGGTTAAGATATAGGCATGGCCCCTCCATTAGTATAAGCTCTATGGGTAGAAACGAATTTTTTAGCATCAACCATAGATAAAATTACATAGAGTGAACACGAACAAAACGAGCGTCAAGCGTTTCAGCGTCAGCATGAAAAGGTACCTTTACAGACAAGGGGGGTGCCGCATCGGCCGGAAGGGGAGGGAAAGCTGTCGCCATATTACTACCCATAGTACCGCTATATTAAAAAAATATTTCAATAGCCACAGAAAAATAATAAAGTATTATAATTTTTTACAAGTATATTTGTACGTTGTGTGTGTGTGTGTGCGCGCGCGCGCGTGCGTAAAAATGCTTAAATGCAAATAAAAATAACATTTTTTTAAATATAAAAAATAATATAAATTAAAATAAACACAATATATAATAAAAAATATAATGTAAAAAATGTTACATAAATAAGTAAAAAGAAACACTATTTTTTAGATAGATACATATGTATTTTATATCTATAAAATATGACAAATAAAATATATAAAATTATATGAAAACAAAAATTACATGAAAGATATACTCTCATAAACTCGTAATGCAAACTCTTAATTATATAATTTTAACATAAAAAAATTCTTAATTTAAAACTTAAGTATTAGATTTCATATACTATTGACTATTGACCTTTAAATAATATTATTTTATTAAAACGATGACGATCGCTTTTTGCAAATTCGTTTAAGTTTTTACATATATAATGTAATCGAATTTTTATATATTTTTCTGCAATTGCTCTAATTAAATAAACAATATGATTTTCGGTTCCAATATGATCTAAACTGTGTTCATGTAATTTCGAAAATATTGTATTTTGTTCAACCAAAGAAGACAAAATTTTGGTAAGAAAAAATTGAACATTGTATTTAGGATGTAAATATTTAGAATTGTTTTCTTTTATAATCATGCAAATAAGTTTCTCGCATTTTTCGCAGATTAAAATAACATCATTTGAGGGATAAAGTAAGCCTCCTTCATCCTTTATAGAAATTAATTCATGATTATAAATATCTTTTGGCAGTTCTGTTAATGCGTCAATACAATATGTACAATGTATTGTTTTTTTTTAAATTTTACAATAAACCCTGAAATATATGATATAACACTGCGTGAATATTTTGTTAATATATTTGTATTGGAATCTAATATAATATCGTCTTCATTATCGTTATATAATGAATCATCAGACAAAAAATTTTTAGCTTTTGAGGAAGTAGCAAATTGTAAAATATTAATATTTTTTAAAGGAACACAATTTCCAGATGAATCTGGTGTTAATTCTAAATGTGTTAAAATTTTTTTCATAGCACTTTGAAACTGCCTAGCGCTAGGATTATTATTATTACCAAATTGAGATCTTATAACACCAAATAAGAGTTCTACATGATCTTGATTAAATTTATATGTGCACAAATAGTTTAATGATAAGTTTGCACCTTTGCAAAGAATAGAGTATAATTCTTTTAAACTAGTAATTGAAATGCAAAAACCTAAAAATGCAACGTTTCTACGAGATTGGATAAGTAAATTTCCATGATTATCTTTTAATTCTTTAAGATATTGCAAACATTCGTCTAATTTTTGAAATACAATATCTTTATTTATATGGTGTAACGGTGCTTTATATCCATATTGTTTCATATTTCGACTATTAAAAATATCAAATAAATCATTCATTAAAATATATTGTTGCCTCACATCCATGAAATTCTTTTAATTTTAAATCGTTTTTACAAAATTGCAAAGCATCCGCTACTGATTTACTAAATGTTTGCGCAGCTAAACGTACTTTCATTTTCTGTTTAAAAAAATTAATATGTACAGAATTTGTTCGCTAAGTGTAATCCTTCTTTATTTTGTAATCGATGTAATTCTTTGATGTATTCCCACGAAATAATATTATTGTTCTTATCAATCATATTCAGCTTCTTTCCAAGAACATTTCGAATAATTTTAAGCAGGTGGCTTGGATCCAGAAATAAAAATATTTTATCCAACGAATGGGGTAGATTAAACCATATCTGAAATGAATTTAATTAAAAGAAGCTCCTAATAAACGTGCCATAGCAAAATTTGTAGATAGACCATCAAAGGTAACAGAAACAACTTTAATATTATACTCATGTACTGTTGATATACAACGTAATATAAAGATTTTTTTTTTCACAAGCACTTACACCATTTGTGAAATAATAAGCGATAGGAATTTTCCAATTTTGGTTCAAGCATACCAATAAAAAAACTAAAACTTCTTTAGCAGGTTCCACACAGTTAGATGTATTATTAAAACCAAAATCGACATAACCATAATATTTTGATCCATCAAATTCAATGTTTTTTCTAATTGCCATTTCATCAAATGTAATGCAAGAAAATAGAGGATAATCAACTAGAGTTGCCTTTTCTTTAATACAATTTAAAGCTTCAATATTAATTCCTGGTGAACCATTAATAGATGTATACCATGCACTGATAGTTTTCGGATGAGAAAGACAATTTTTGAAATGAGTTCTTACATACTTATAAGCATGCGGTGAGTAATAATGCAAAGTAAGTGCAAAAGAACGCAATTCAGGAGAATATACTTTAGGCAAAGATACATTTGCACTCATGCCTAATTTTTCAAACTCATTCTTATTTACCTTACCTAACATAAATAACGATTTGAACTGTCTTCTAGTAATTAATTTCTCTGTTTTTAATTTGTTGAGAATATTATCCATAGTTAAAATTTTTTTGTTTTTTTTTCTTAGTCTTTCTTTTAATATTCTGATTTCTTTACGCAAATTTGTAATAGTAATATTTGCTGATGTTCGAATTTTTTTTTGTAGGAGAATTCCAGATTCTTTCTGGTGAAATTCTCGTTTCCTTATCACATGTTAATCCTACAATAAAAATTGTTTGCATGTTTTACTCACAAAAATATTATAAAATTATTATTATGTAAAAGTATATAATTAATGAAACTTACGACTATTAATAACCTGTCCATCATCATTTGCTACATCACAAATCTGTGTATCTTCACTAGTTCTTTTTCCAACAGAAGCTTTAACAGGAACTTTAACAGGAACTTCGATAGGAACTTCAATAGGAACTTTCATAATTAATTCAATAAATTATAAATAATTATATAAGAATTACTTTCTTAAGTTTAAAATCCACTTTAGAAATGCTGAAAATATATTATTGTTTTAATATTTCTATTACTTACATTTTTCTAACATCTTGAGCGACGTTATATGTATACGACGTTATATGTATGTGTTTTTTGATTTTCAATAGAACTCAGAGGCAATCTCCGTCTTTGCAGTGTATTATCATCAACGATCTATATTATATAATTTATTGTAAAATCTTATGTTTATAACTATACTTCTCCTATATATGTATATAAAAGTTTTATATAAGACACTTACATGTGGAATTGCATTGTTTTTTAATCTTACACATACTAAAGACATGCGGTCAAAAAATTCTTTAAAATGAGTAGAACAAATAACGCTTCTTTTACTAATGTTACTTTTTAATTTCAATGCATCTAACCTGCTCTTTTAACAGGATTACAAGGAAATCTACAATAAAATAATATATATAAAACAATACATAACATATTATAAATATAGCCAATATGTAGGTTATGTTATATCCTTACTCATGAAATGTTATTTTTTGTTTTTTTTTTTCAAGTGTTATTTGCATTGCACTTTTACTTTGCTTATTATTTGTATTTGTACAACCAGGGACAATACAAGTTCCACCCATTTTATATAATTTTTTTAAACTTATACACTGTATTGAAATAATTGTGCAGAATGATAGTTCATCCATGGATAGTTTGCACTGACTGCACATTGTTTACTGCTACACTCTACACTTCATTTTATGGATAGTAATATGGCGACAGCCTCTCTCCCCTTCCGGCCGATACTGCACCCCTCTCACCCTAACACTCCCTCCTGTTATTCTTACCTCCATGATGTCCGGTAACAAAAATGAGTTAAGCCTCCCTGCTGGAAAAGATTTATTAAAATCGATTGAAATCGATAAAATTTTAATCACTTTTAATAGTTTACTATATTTCCAATCGACAACCAGAAATTAGTCGATTAAAATTTAATCGGATTGAATCAATTTTTATATCTATTTTTATGTTATCTATTTCTATGCTGAAAACGTATAAATTTCAATCGTGTTGAATTTAATCCAATCGATAAAATGTTTTAATTCAGTTTTATACATTAAAATAGGAAATAAAAGTTATCATTTTGAATTGATTTTAATATATTACATATTTAATAGATTTTAATTGCAATAAATTATGTATGTTTTAATAAACTTCAATGCGACTATAAAATTTTAATCACTTTTAATAGTTTACTATATTTCCAATCGACAACCAGAAATTAGTCGATTAAAATTTAATCGGATTGAATCAATTTTTATATCTATATTTTTATGCTATCTATTTCTATACTAAAAACGTATAAATTTCAATCGTGTTGAATTTAATCCAATCAATAAAATGTTTTAATTCAGTTTTATACATTAAAATAGGAAATAAAAGGTATCATTTTGAATTGATTTCAATATATTACATATTTAATAGATTTTAATTGCAATAAATTACGTATGTTTTAATAAACTCCAATGCGACTAGGCTGAGGTACATATTTTAATTCATTTAAATAATGAAACTAATTATCTATTTTAATGTACTTCTATTCATTTTAATTTCTATTAATTTTAATAAAATTTAATAGGATATTTTACTATGTTGGTTAATCGATATTAATTGTCATTCTATCAACTAATTATTAAATTTATATCAATTATTAAATACTATGTACGTTTAAATCAACTCTAATGAGACTACGTTCTGGTATTTATTTCGATTGAATTGAATAATCAAACAAAATGTTTATTTTAGTTTAATTCTATTCGTTTTAATTTCTATTCACTTTAATATAATATTATAATATATTGTACTATATTATATTAATCAATTTTAATTGTCTTTCTATCAACATAAATTACATTTATTTCAATTATAAAATATTAAATACGTTTTAATCAACTCCAATGCAATTAGTCTCTGGTACATAACTCAATTCAATTTAATTATCAAACCGAATGTTTATTTTAGTTTAATTCCATTTGTCTTATTTTCTATTCACTTTAATAGAATTAAATAAGATACTATCCTATATCATTTAATCGATTTTAATTGTCATTTTTCCAAATAATAATTAAAAATCCATATCAATTGTAAATAACTAAATAATCAACTTCAATGCGACAACACCCTGGTACGTATTTCAATTTGTTTTAATAATTAAACAAATTGCATATTTTAGTTTACTTTTACTCTTTTTAATTCCCATTTACTTTAATAGAATTTAAAAAAAAACATTTTTCTATGCCATTTAATTGATTTTAATTGACATTCTATTTACTGAAAATTAAATTCGATTCAATTGTAAAATACTAAATACGTTTTAATCAACTCCAATGCGACTACGCTCTGTTACATATTCAATTCATTTTAATAATCAAGTAAATTGTATTAGACATTTTATTGTAGAAACCAACGAATTTTAATTTTGATTTTCTACCTATGACAAATTAAATTGGTATCAATTACATAATAGTGTAAAGATTTGAAATGGCATGCAAATGAAAAAACGACTTCTAAGAATGAATAATAATTTTTTTATTGCAATTCAACAGTGTTGCACAATAAACCTATGTACCGTCCAATTTTTGAATTAATGAGAACAACTTTTTCTAACACATCATTAATACTGCGTATATTTTTTTCATCACTTTCACATTCAATCAAGTACAAATGATTAATATCTTTAAATGGTAAATTATCGAAAGTTTTAATACATGATACATTCAAGTAACCCTGCTGGAAAGAATGGATCGATTAAAAAATTTTCAATCAATTACAATGCGAAATCTTAATTCCACTTTGTAGAATTAAAGCGCATTAACATACAAAATATATAGAAGATGATTAAAAACGATAAAAAAAATCGATTAAAATAGATTGAATATCAATAAAAATGCTAAAATTTTTATGAATGTTTAATCGATTTTAATCGATTTTTTAAAATCGTTTTTAATCATTTTCTATATATTTTGTATGTTAATGCGCTTTAATTCTACAAAGTGGAATTAAGATTTCGCATTGTAATTGATTGAAAATTTTTTCGATTTCAATCCATTTTTTCCAGCAGGGTTACAACAACACTGTCTTTAAAAATAAATTTACACATTTCACCAAGATGATCACATGAGCTAATTGCTGAATGTGCACAGAGGAAAAGTGCTATTGACCCTTCTGCCGATGATGAGTTCGATGATTGCACTTGAAAATTATTTAATTTTTGCTGCCTACTTGAGGAAAACGGTTCTGCTGCTTTGATGTGTTTTGCAGTTTTGCAGTGATTAATTAAATCTGCATATTTTGCAGCTAATTCGCATTTGCAAAATTTACAGTGCACTCTTGTTTCATTTCCTGGTACCTGCATTTTAATAAATTTGTACTTAAGAATACATGCTAGATATGTAAATATAATAACAATGCACATTTTAAAGGTTGCTGGAATAGGAAATGTGAATATATATTATATACAAACATTTGTACGTACTTGAATAATCCATTCTTTTAACTGTTCGTCAACGAGCCATTGTACTCTAAATTTTTGCGCATAGCGCTTGTCTTTGGCTTGTTTGCTCATCTTTTCACAACTTTAAACTCGAAATAAGCACTACATGAATCAAATCAATCTACCGGAGGCAAGTGGTAAACCAGCATTTTCATGAACGCCATTGAACAAATAAGTCATATGTATGCCAGTCCCTATCAGAATCAGGCTTGTTAGGCGTCTAAAGCGCCCCTACCGGCGCGGCGGAACGCGAGCTAACTGGTACTCTTCTTTTAGTTTTGCAAAAGGATATTTTTCAATAAACTGATATCTAGAAATTGGTTTTTATTATTTGAAAGTTATTTTATTAATGAAATGATAGTATTGATGTACACTCACGACGACGTATTAGTCATTGATTCTTAGCGGGATTCCCCGACCGTATGAATTACTTGCATTGACTATATAGAATCGCTGCCAAAAAGTGCATTGGCATATTGGGGCGACTGCACCGTTGCTGCAACATTCCCATAACGGCCCATGTAAAACCCTGCACCCAGGGTTGGGCAAGTAAAATACCCAATGTAAATTACATGGTTTTATACATGTAAAATACTAGGTATTTTACGTCCTTAGTTTTTTACACACGTAAAATACTCGAACGTTGTATGCGCCTCTTCAGGCCATTGTTGAAACTAATGAAACTTCATGCCTAATTGTGCCTCATCGTCATTTGAAAAATGAGTGGCGGTAGACCCGTTCATAATTTTTGGGAAAAAGGTGATTATGAGCGGCGTCAAGAAGGTAATAAGATAGTAGCATATTGTTTAATATGTAAAAAAACTCTTGCAAATACTGCAAAAACTAGATTACAAACACACAGGTAAGTAAAATAAATGATAAACAATGAAACAAAAATAAATGAACTAGATAACAAATATTTGAAATTTTTATTTTCTACATTTATAGAAATGTATGTAGAAATGAAACAGACTGGTTAAGTGCTCCTCAAAATTCACAGTCTACAGAAAAATCCATTTTAATTGATAACAATGGAAATGTCATGAATGAATTGGAAAGAATGGAAAGTATTCAATCAGAGAATATCGTAGTTGATGCAATCACTTCGTCATCCGATCAGAGAATATCCAAGGTAATTGCCATAGGAGCTAAGAATGCCTCGGAGGTTCCAATTCTTCTTTCTGATTTTGATATGACTGTTTCGCATCAAAAATTTAATAGTGCAGTATCAACTAGTATTCCTCCAAAAAGATTGAAAACTATGCAATCACAGAAACGCAAATTGGACTCATATATTGATTATGTTTCGAATCAACAGAAAGCCAGAATTGATGATACTTTAGTCAAATTTTTCTACGGGTGTAATATTCCTTTCAAAATGATTGAGTCAAAACTTTTTTTGAATTTTATAAATGCTATACGACCTGCTTACACACCACCATCTACAAAAGCGATGTCAAATGAGACTCTTCATGATCTTCACGCAGAACTTGAGAAATATCAGTCAACTTTCTTTCATTCCGAAGGTGTATTAGTCATCACAAGGACAGAAATTAAACAAACGTCGAACTTAATTGGTTTTGTGCAAAATCAAGAAAAAGTAATCTATCTAAAGACATGGGATATAAAAGAAAGTAACAATTTATTACTCATAATTAATGAAGCAATAACTCTCGCGAGCAGAAAATTCAAAATAATAATTTACGCTATCATTACCAACGAAGAGCTTAATGTAGGTGTAGATGAATACAACATGCCGTGGATCCTACAATGCAATATATCCTTTGCTGCATCTATTGAAAAGGAACTCGTCAATGTGGAGTTTACTAAAAAAGTTCGTTATCTGCTTGGCCAATTCTCAAGTAGAGAATTAGAAAATAACTTAATAATACGAGGAGGAGTAGCTGTCGTGTTAGAAAGCAATTCATTTTATCATCATCGCGACCTATTTTCTGCTTGCCTAAAAAATTTACCAGCCATGACACAAATGATGGGCGACAGGCAATATAAACTCGAGAAAGAGGTTGTAAATATATTAATTGATGAATCGTTTGAAGAAGAATTGAACCGTTCCTTGGATTTACTTAAGCTTGTATGCAGCATTGCAGAAAAATGTGAAAAATCGAAAATCACCCTTGCTGATACTGCAGAGAATTGGTTGATGTTGGAATCGACTGAAAATATATGCTATAATCTATTTCAATCACGAATCGACACAATATTGACTCCAATTGCACTAGTAGCAAATCTTCTTCATCCTATTTATCGAGGTCAACGATTTGCAAATAATCAAGATCGCATGAGAAAGGTGATGGAGTTCCTGATTAATGAATTGGATGAAGAGGGGATGGACGACTTTGGAAAATATAAAAATTCAACCGAAATCTTTAATTCACGTCGATTGAAAGATTACACTGATGGACACACTTTTTGGCAAGCAGTTGCTCCCTTACATCCAAAATTATCTTCCTTTGCAATAAAAATTCTGTTACTCCCTGTTACTGTACCAAAATTAAAGTCCTATCCTAATAATGTAAATGATTTAACTCCAATACGATATAAAAAGTTAACGGATTTATTTTATCATATAAACATATAAATAAAAACATTAATTACTTGTCATAGGCTGGTAATCAGTCAGATCTTAAATTTAAGACTATCTTGAGTTTATCTTCAGATGCTATACGGATCATTTCATTGGTTACGTAATATCTGAAAAACTTAAGACAGTCTTAAATATAAGACGAATACCGGCTATAGTCTTGTCAAGGCTGTGGTTAGAGTTTTTATATTTAGAGTTTAGATATTTAGGTCTGATTGTACCAATGTTACTTTAAGCGAGACTTAAAACTTTTTTTTTATTCTTAAAACTGGAAACAAACATTGATGTAATCGAGCTATAAAACTAATATAATGATATGTTTTATCTATTAAAGCTATTAAAATATTTAATTTACTTATAGCGTTGTTTTTTTATTTTTGTTATTGAAATACCAAAGAAAACGCATAATAACCAAGTTATTATATTTAACTGATTTAGTTATGATTATATAATGTCAATAAATATTATTTATAAAACTGGAAAACATAATTGTACAAGTTATTTTAAATAAAACAATTTTGAGAAACTGATTTATAATCTTTGTACAGAACTTAAGAACAATTTTTACAGTTGCGATATATGGACGTTAATCCGATTCAATCAAATCATCGTAAAAATCATCAAAGTGTTCATTCATTTTTAAGGTATAGTAAATATCAACCAATTTCATGGACCGGTCAATAGTAATACGATTACGCAAATCTGAATGAACAAAAGCCCAAAAAGAAAAGAGTCGTTCAAGTTGCGCTGAAGCAGCCGGAATTTTTAGTAATTTCTGAGCAAGCGATGATAGGCGAGGATAGAATGGTTCAGCTGTGATCCAAAATGTTTCCGGTGATGTAATATTTCGATTCTGCAATTTTTCAAAAATACCAAGATTCTTCTGATATGAATCCAACCCTGGTTCATCAGTGATATGTTGTAAATCCAATTCTTGTTTCAAAAAGTCAAAGATCATTTTCAGTTTTTGTTTATCGTGTAAAAATCGTTTTGCCCGGTACTGAGGATGTAAAAAATTTGAAGTCAACACAATTGGTGTTAACACTTTTTTCAGTCGGTTATCTAACTTTTGTTGCATTTCATCATTAACTGTCGGAATTTCTATTTTTAGCCATTCTTCACATCCATCAGCTATACTGCAATTAGATCGCTGACAGATATTTATCAATTGACATATTGGATCAAAAATCAAGATGAAATCTTGTAATTGCATCACAAATGAGGGATCTTTAAGCAAGCTCTCGTTTGTTTTGTCTAATTGGACCTTTTTATTAGCAACTAGTGCTTGCATCAGATGTAAATTTTTCAGTAGACATTTAAATTCATCTCGATAGCTACACCACCTTGTATCACATGCTAGAATAATTCTGGAGCCTCCTAGTTGCTTTAATTCAAATTCTGCACCTGGTGTCTTGAATGCTTGCAAAAGGCTGTTTACTTTTTTCGCATATGTCTCTGGCACTAAGGCTTTTGCTAACAAATTGCCACTGTGGCTCTGACAAGTAGTATGCCAAATGTCCACTTTTTTCCCCATCAACATCATCGATGATGCATTATCCGAAACCACAGCATACGTAGTGATATTAAACTTTTCCTTTGCTAATTTCTTTCCCTCGTTGACAATTTCTTTCAGTTGATTACCAGTTTCTTTTAGTCCGGTTAAATCCCAAGATTTAAGAAATATGCACTTGGAGTTTACTGTGTGAATTGTGCACACCACATTTTTCGTATTAGCTGATGAATTTTTCCATCCGTCAATCAACAGAACTCCATCAGATCCAAAAGATGAGACCCTTTCAGCCAATAGATTCTTATAAACTTTGTCAAGCAACTTAGTAGAAAGCTTTTTTCTTGTTGGAGGTTTGTATGTTGGAAGTAGAAGTTTTAAAAAGTTTTTAAAATGTTGTGATTCAACAACATTGAATGAAATGTTACATCCAAAAAAAAATTGAGCTAATGCTAAATCAATTTCATCCTTGTGAGCTGTCAGCAGTTTTGGTTTGAATGTTGATTCCAACCTCTGTTTCTTCAGACAAGGAGTTGAATATGTTGGCTGTGAATAAACAATTAGATTTTAATGTTTTTATCGAATAAAATTAAGAGACATGTACGTGATATCGTTTGTTGATTACTTACCTGATTAATTTTATTTTTGGAATTCATAGTTTTACTTATGCTAATGGCTCTTGCACACAGGACGCGGTAAATAACTTATATTGATCTTAGAATGTCTTAGATAAGGTTAGAAAATTTTTTACGTTTTATACATATTTGACGTATTTGACGTAATATACATGTATATTACGTGTAACGTAAAAAACCCTAGAATTTGTCAAATGTCCCAACCCTGCCTGCACCGTGACCATGCGGTTTGCACCATCATAACTCATAGTGCGGATTTTTACATGGGACGAAAACGTACACTGCATGAGTGCCATTGTGGGCCGAATACGTTATATGTATGTATTAAGGAACTAAATACAATAGGTATTCTCATCCGTCATATGGGGTCCTAGGAGAAAAAAAACGTATAGCATATATGTATTTACGCGTGTTTTGAATAGAAATAATGATAACAAATAATCATTATCAAATGCATTTAAAGTCATTAATATTTTGTATATACATGCAGAAATATTATTTACAAAGCTTGACAATTGAACAATTCTTAGAATATTTATCATTTTTAAAAAGCCATTCATTAAGCCTATACGAGACAAAACTACCTGTCAATGGCGAATCACGCTAAGAATCGGTACCGAGTAACAATGAGATACGATTTAGCACAAATCAATCGCAACCAATATCCTCTGACAGAAAGAATATTACCTAAATACAAACGTACTTAAAGAAAATACATACAAATTTTCTTTCCCTTTAATTCGGCTTTTAGTGGTTTTTTTGGTGGGAAATCAAGAGACATCTAGCGAAATATTGTCGAACCGAGTTAGTGGTTTTTGGTGGGAAATCAAGAGTCATCTAGCGAGATATAGACGAACCGAGTTGGCAACACTGTGAAGAATCTGCGCGAGTATGTGGCTACTCTCCGTCGTCGTGTTTTCGACGTTCGCATTCCTTGACGCATTTATGATGCGTTTCAACACTGCTTTTATCGTTAGGCTTTTTTCTTCGAACTCTGCCTCTGCCGTTATATCAGCTACTGACGGCTCGTCAATTTCGTTGATAATTTGTCGCTGAATCTCTTGAAATTCGTGGGTTACCTGATCGAGTCGGACCTCTGCGTCCTCATTGTCGAGTGTGGCCGTTGCCTGGTCCTGGAATGTCACTATTGCTTGTTCGATCCTGGTTAACTTGCCCTTGATATAGCCTCTTTGTCTTCTTAGCTTGTTGATCTCCGCCATGTTGGACATCCCTTAGTATAAGCTTCTTGACTGCTTTGCTTGACACTGATTCATTCGTGAACGTGCTCTTGAATGCGGCTTCGAAGGACCATATGTTTTGTTTGTGAGTTGTTGGGATTCAGAAGGTGATACACTAGACAAACTGTCACTTCTGAACGCTCCTTGCTAGATACGACCGTTCGATAGTAACGTCGGCTATAGACTCACTTTTTTAGATTGAGCGAGTGTCGCGCGCACGGATTGGTTGGGAATATGCGGTAGTGTCCAATGCCCTCTACGCGGATGATATACAATCGAGTTATTTCATACAGCATCATATTATAGCAATATTTCTTTGTATAAACAGTGAAAATAACAGTAATTAAAAAATAAGAATTAAAAAAAACAACCTACAAAGAATTCGCTTCTTCTATATAAATAGACAACAAAGTATAAAAAACAATATAAAATTTTAATACTCGAAATAATGTTCACTATATAAAAATATGTTGAGTTTTAATAATGTCTTATGTATTTTTTTAGAGCTTAACAATTTTAATGTATTGTATTTTAATAATGTTTTAAATATTATTATATAAATACATTATACTTATATACTGTATGTCATTGTAATATACCATAATGTTTTATGCGATATTGTGTATTATTACAGCATTCTGAAAAAGAATATTGTAATGTGGTGTGTTAAAGCATTTTCTTTCTCACATTAGGAAGAAAAGATAAACTCTGAACTAATGCATACTAGTGCAGCTAGTTCAGCTGAAACAAACAGACCTAATTATGTACTGTGTCATTGTAATACATAGTATTGCTTTAAATATCATTAAAACATGTGCTAAGAAAAAACAGCATTGTAGTGTGCTGCGTTTTAATGATATGTCAGATATTATAAAAGAACTTAACAATTTATTGTATTGTAATATCTTAAATATTATTATAAAGTGCAACACATTACAATTATATACAGTGTTTCATTATAATATGCAATATTGTTTTAAGAATCATTAAAACATGCTGAGAAAAAATGCAGCATTGTAAGATGCTTGCGCACTTATAATATCTTAAATATTATTTGATGCATACACTATAATGCTGTATTTTTTCTCAGCATATCTTTCAATGATCCCTAAAACAATACTGCATAATATACATTTGACACAGTAATTATAACATATATAATATAATAATACTTGTAAGATTTCTAAAGTAAGTACTTATGTTACTCAGTATACGATACATTGATACATTATTAAAATTTCTTTGCAAATATATATACAATATTTAATTACATTTATTATAAAATTTGTTAAGTTCAATTTTACTAATACTCTAAGATAAAAAATAATCTAATATTTTCCACATCTAAAATTTTAACAAGACAAAGTTGACAAAATCTTTAAAGTATAACCTTTAAAGATTTTGTCAACTTTGTCTTGTTAAAAATTGAGTTTATACATTATAAGAATAAAAAGGTTTGTTCTCGTTGCATTGCTATTTTGTACACTTGTATACATTTCGCACTTAAAATGAGAAGAACATTATATTCAAGCGTTGGAGAGAAAAAAGAATTAAAGAGTGTACAATGCGATATGCAACGCGACAAATCTAAAAGCGTAATATTTTACTTTAAAGTACACTGCAAGTATATTACATCACACAAGATCAAGCACAACAATTTTTCCTTGGGAAAACAATCGTGTACTTACCGGTTTCTCTTCATTATCCATTTTCACTTTTTTATAGCAGCAAGCACACACGAGAGACAAGACTGCACAGTGAACACTGAACACGTGAACAGGTTATGACATTCGCGCGGTAATATTTGTTGAGCCTGAGCGATACGAAAGGCAACGTAGCCAATCATATAAATGATCGGTATTGATTGGTCAATATATGGCACTCGCAAAAATCAAAATTACTAAAACAATTTTCCCGTAAAAGTATAATATAATATTAATATATATAATAATAATATATATAAAATTAAAAACCAATTTATAATCGATTATATATGCTGCTGATGACCTCGGGTGAAAGAGGACAGACATAAATGCTATCTCTTTCTTTTTGCAAGTACCAGTTATATCGATCATATTATATATATATACATGGATGTAGGAATAACTGGATGGAGTATATGAGAGGGGAAGTGAAGCCAGAGACGTAGGAGGGAAATTGCCAACCAAGATGGCGGCGACAGATGATTAAACGAGCAAGGCGATACTCAACCTCATTTTATATTTAAGATTGTCTTAAGTTAAAATGCTGTGCAGAACATTTTACAATTAAATGGCTACAGAGTATCTGAAGATAAACTTAAGATGATTTTAAAGTTGTTTTAATTAATAATAATAAATTAAAATAATAAACCATTAAAATTAGCGTATAAATTAAATTATGTATAACTTATTAATATCATCTAGAAATAATATAATTTATAAATAATATAAGTGTTATAAAAATAATAAAAAGGATAAAAAGTTAAATCAACTATAATAAATAAATATATATTATGTTTTATTTGTAAAACTATTATAAACAAATAAAATACACTATAAAAGATTTTATTGTCCTTTAAATAAAATAAGTTTGTTGGCCGCGTGTCTTTCGCTTAATATCACATCTTTAATAAGTGAACGTCCTAGTGAATATAATCTAATATTAATATATTTATTAATAATTGCTCTCATTAATAATAAGACATGATTCTCAAATGCCGTTTGGTCCGCACAATGATATTGTGTTAAATGTACAAAAATATTGGAGTTTCCAATAAATGAGTTTAAGACAGAAGTAGTCAAATATAATTGTGTATATTTTTTTTGTAAATGCTCGCCACCACTTTCTTTTAAAGCACATCGTATTGCCGCTTCAAATCGTTGATAAATAATAATAACATCTCGAGAAGGATATGTTAAGTGCCCACGATTTTTAATATTTATTAAATTACATTGTTCATTATTATCATCACCAACAAGAGCTTCTAGACAATCTTCGCAATGGAGTACATTAATTAAATGTTTGACGACAAAACCAGCTATATACGTGATTACTCGTAATGAAAATTCAGTAAAATGTACATTCATAGGCAAATAACATTCGTTCTCTAAAGTGCTTATATTGTTATTATTATTGTCATTATTATTTGTCACTCGAAACTGTGGGGTTGTTGCATTTAATGCAGCCATCGGATTTGATGATATGTGCAAAATGCTTATCGATTCCAATGGTATACAATTGCCTGAATCAATATTTTTTATCTCAGAATGAATAAGTAATTTTTTATATGCAGATTTAAATTGCCTGACTGTCGGGTTATTGTTGCAGCCGCCTTGACTGCGAATACAACCAAAGAATAACTCAATATGATCCTGACTAAGTTTGTAAGTAGGTATATATTTCAAAATATCTTTCGATGCAATCAAATCGTTGTAAAGAATTTTTAAACTGTTGATGCATATTAAAAAACCGAGAAAACCTGTCTTTTTTCTACTATCAATTAATAATTGTCCATTTTTGCATTGTCGCAGTTTTGAAATATATTCGAAGCATTCATCAAGTTTATTAAAAATGTATCGTTGGTTGCCTTCATGTAATGATTGTTTGAATTGAAAATGTTTAATACTTCTAGTATTTAAGATATTAAATAAATCATTAATCAATCTAATTGCTCGAATAGTTGGTGCACAACCTGCAAATCCGGTGAGCTGCAAATCTACATCGCATATCTGCAATGCATCTGCTACCGATGTGCTAAAAGTTTGTGAAGCGAGCTTTACTTTCATTTTTTGCTTATAAAATAAAATATGTCGTTTTCTAAGTTTATTACCTAAATGTAACTTTTCCTGTTCTTGTAAGTTGTTAAGCTCAACAAAATATCTCCATTGAATTAGATCACCTTTATCATCAACCATTGAAGTATGTTCTGCAAGACAGTTGCGAAATAGCTTCAATGCATGACATGGATCAAAAAATAGTACGACTGGTTCACCAGAGTCAGGATGTTTAAAATGAGTCTGAAAGGAACAAGTTACATTTAAGTTACATCTTAACTTATTGCACATGTTGATATTTGATGGCGCACCATCAAAAGTTATACTAATAACATTCATCCCATGATTGTGAAGTAATGTCAGTGCTTGAATAACAAGATTACATTTCTGTTCTGCACCAACAGTACTAACAAAAAAAAATCCAATAGGAATTTTCCAAGACTCATTGATACAATTTACAACAAAAACTAATGCTTCTTTAGCTATTTGTGCCTCACTACATTCAATGTTAGGCCCCATATCAACGTAACCACTGAATTTGCTACCATCATATTCAACGTGTTGCCTTATAGCCATCTCGTCGAATATTAATGCACCAAATAAAGGATATGATACAGTTTTGGCACGTTCTGCTATTGACTTTAAAGCTTCAGTGTGAAAACCGGGCTCGACATTAATTGACATGTACCATTTAGCGAGTGTTTTTGGATGGGGTAAACAAGTATCAAATTTTGAACGAACGTACATATATGCTCGCGGTGAGTAATAATGAAGCGTTAACGCGAAATGTCTTAATTCGGGGCTATATTTTTTCTTTAATGGTACTTTTTTACTTTTAGCGCACTGACGTTTTAATAAATGTTGATTAAAAGCACCTAAAGTTTCTAACACATTTAAGTGCTCATCAGAAAGAAAATTCTTCTGGCGTAACGATACTAGTACGCTTTGCATCTGCGCAATTCGTTTATTTTTTCTTTGAATTATTTGTCGAAGAATTTTAATTTTATGTTTGTACATCACTCTTGTATTTTCTAAAACTTTCTTCAGGAAAACTTTCCGAGGAGAATTTTCAGTAAATGATGGGGACACAGATGTACCTACTGTGACTCGTTTTGGTGTAGTTGCCATGAAACATTCCGTTTCTAATGTTACTTCAGTTTCTACACAAATAAAAATAAATAACACTTTAGTACATAATCCATTACAAAAATTTTATTCTATATTTAATATATAATCAAATTTAATGTTGTCTTTTTAAAAACTAAGTACTAAATAATGAAATAGTGATTTTTGACATTTATTGTATGGAGAAATCTTTTAACAAAAATGAGGACAAAGCATATTTAAAATAAAAATCTAAGGCTAAATATAAACAAAATATACTATTTCTATGATTAGCAGTATGTACTATTAACAGTATATTCTTCAAATTACTTTCATTATTATTTACCTTCAAGTCTCTCCAAATGATCACTTTCTTTCCACCGTTTTTCTAATGGCTCCTCACTTATATCGACAATAAGTGAATCTTTTTGTATTTCTTGTATAGGTTGTTCTTGTATTTCATCCATGGATGTAGTGATTTTATCTGATTCATGATCCGAACAAGTGTCATTTGCTTGTGTAGACATCAATATCTATAATTATGTAGTTATGTTATGTTATTTACTTTATATAATATATACATATTAAGTAAATTAAAAATACATATGTAAGTAATTTAAAAATTCTTCATAGTAGAAATAATACCATTGGAAGTGCATTCTTTCGAAGCCTAACACAAGAAAGGGAAGTTCTATCAAAGTCATCATCCTTGAAGTGCAGGGAACATACGTAAGAATTTATTCCCACATTATCTACAACCGAGCCAATGCGATCTAGCCATAATTTTCTGAGCTGAATGTCTTTTGGAATTCTACAATCACACATACATAATAATATAATAGATATAATAATACATGATAACAAATTTATATAAAATTAAAAGTATAATAATAGTAATATTAATAAATTTATATGACGTTATAAAAAATTAAGTAAAGGTTATAAAGTGAGCTTATAAACCAAGTTGGATTTTAATGCTTAAACTTGTAAAAGAATTTAAACAATAATATAAAAATTTTAATAATTAATAATTCTTACCTATGAAACGAAATCTTCTGATGCATTTTCTCGTACTTTATTTGCTCTGCTTTTTTTGCAGTTCTTCTATTTTTGCAATATTGTAAGCAACAATTTGGCATTTTTACTTTATTATTTTTTTGTTAAACTACACAATTTTAATCTTGACATCGATACCTTTCCACATCATGTGTCTCGCACCGCCATGTTAAATTGCCAACCAAGATGGCTGCTGACTGATTTTCCCCTCACCTCTCAAGCTTCACCCCCCTCGCCCATAAAAGTACCTTATGCTCCATCCAGTTATTCCTACATCCATGTATATATATTATAATTTCTAAATAAAATCATGACCGACAGAAATTGATTTGCGCAAATACAAAGTAGATATTAATGTTAGATCAAAAATATATTTTAAGATTATTTTTTTAACCACAAAACTTCTGTGTTTTTACTCTGAGGCTGTATATATTGCATAAATTTATTTACTTATTGTTAGAAGTCTATTAGACATCTATTAGATGTCGAAAGATAATTTGCAATCCAAAAAGTGTTTCATAAACAATACATCGCTATTGTGTACATATTAAGTTTTAATTTTGTATAAGGAAATAAATAACATAAAATTACATGGCATCTAATTCAGATATATTTAGACATTATTTTAGACTTAGATGGCTCCGACATCTAATAGACATATATCCGATCTGGTGTTTCTCCCTGGGTAAACAAGATATTTTCCAAAGATAACTATATACTTGCATTCGATGTGCGATGTGCGGTGTCAGAAAAGACATTTGTTTGAAGTAGACCCACATTTTCGTCATTTTGTAGCCTGAACCACTAGGTTGACCTGCTTTCATTTCTCGTAATTTTTTGCTGAATGTATTTCGAAGAGAAACCCAACGACTTTCCGCTTGTTCACCTAATGATCATCAAAATAAAAATACTTATTATTATATAGCACTGGGTTCTCTCTTACAACAGCAATCAAAACGTCATCCTCAATATTTTCTTCTTGAAATATTTCACTGAAATCGATATCCACGTTCGAGTCCATCTTGGAAGCATTGCGATATTTGCATACTTTCGTCTTGCTTCGGATTGGTTATCTTAATGCGCTCGACTTTAGACATAAATTTTTAGCTATAAGAATTGAGATTTCGCCAATTCGCTTGAGGATTAAAGTTACATCTAAAGTAAGGCGTTACGAATGGAAGTGACGTCACGAATTACGGTTTAAAGTTTAAGTCTTACGTCTAAAGATCTCATTGTAGACGACGCATTAAATTTTGAAAAATTTCACTTTGTCTAAATACACGTGCATACGTCCTGGTAATTCCACAAATATATCTATAAAGCATGCTTTATGATCACAGACACCTGTTTTAAAAAAGAGTAAAATTATATATAAGAATTTAAGAATTTATATATAAGAATTTAATTTTAATAAAAAAATGTTTAAAAAAGTATTACCTTGTAGGATAGAGTGGAACCCTTTTCGATTGTAGAAATCGTTAGCATTGTTTATAGGAGCTTTGCATGGTATATGACATCCGTCGATAGCACCTACGATGCCTTTTTTTTTTTTTTGGTGACGCAGGGGAAACCTTTTATAGGTACCCTGGAGACTCGGGGGAGTACTCCAGGGTACCTATAAAGGATTATGTGGGACTCTCCGGGAGGGGAAGAAGATCCCCCTCCCGGCCTACCCACTAAAACCCCTGCGGAGTGCCTTTCCTTGGCCCGTAGTGAGGGGTGGAAGGGAAGCACCAGAGGTATTCGTCCTTCCACCCCTCGGGCGTGGCCTTGACGGCCTCAATCCTGGGGAGGGGGGGACGTTAACCCCCCAAACCTCCCACATGACCGACCTGAGTGATGTGGGGGAGGTCCGGCACTCCGAGACCTCCCCCGCCCCTCCTGGGGGATTGGGGGGCGTAGTTACCCAGGGGCCCCCGCCCCTGGGTCACCCCCCGAGCATCTACGACACCTGGGATACCAGAAGAGCGTCTCTTAAATACCTGTAATAATTTCAAATAATTATAAGATAATTTGTGTGTATGTATGTATGTATATATGCAAATAACTTACCATTGATGTTATCTCGCGCATATTCTTGCATCTGACCATCTTATATAATTTGGTAATATGTTCATTAATATATTTGTGATTTTTTTTACTATACCATGAGCAGTACTTTTTGCTAAATTAAACCGATCTCCAGCAGCGAGATAATTTTCTTGCTTAGTCAAAATCCATATAGTAAACATTACCTTTTTTCTTAAATCTAGGGGATTATTATGATTCAAAGGCATTGCATGTCCAATTATGTTTACTAAATGCTGTAAAAAATGAACAAAGCAAAAATTAATATGTCGTTCTTTTCAACAAATAAATATATGACAAAGTTAATATTTGTATAATATAATTAATATTTGGATTTGTATACCTCAAATGTGATCTTAGACATTCTAAAATGTTCTTTGAATAAATTTTTGGTGTATGGTGGTATAATTATTTCATAATAATTTTCATTTTTTGATCTTATTCTGCGCTTATTTCGTAATCATTTTGCAATGGTTCCTTTAATTCATTTACTATAAAATGCATGATATTTCTATGTATCACTCTACGAATTTCATTTTGTGTGTTTATCTTGCTTTAGTTCAGTGAATATCAAACTAATCTTTTTAATTGCGCTTTTACAATTCCTTGCAAGTAAAATCAAGCTACAAAACACAGCTAGAATAAATAGATTACATAAACAAAATTGTATTTGTTTACATAATAATTCAATATTTTGAATTACGAAAAAAATATTCTTAAGTTTTTCATGTTTGTGAATAATATACATGTGATATATATACATGTAATATATAGTAATACTATTTAAACATGTTACATATAGTTTATACTTACTTTTATAGTCTATATTCTTTTATTTTTATGCAAAATAACAATAAATAATATGAATAACAAGTAAACGTCCTTTTCAATGTCAATTATTATTATTAATATATATTTAATATATAAGAATATATATTTTTTATATATGTATATATAAATATATGCGAGACTACATATTTTATATATTTGGTAATACATTTTTAGGCAAAATTATTTTGCCATGGTACAGATCCTTTATTATTGAAATATGTACAAAACTTTTCTCGCATTTCCATATTTGTCGCAGTACTCATATATAATCCTGCTCGTTGTATTTCACGATAGGCAGAACTGCTTTCAAGAACTGTTCTCCAAGTACCAGGTATAAAGCCATTATGACCATAATGATCGACCATACTTGTAGTCACATATTCATTGTTTATGTCCTGTTTTCGTAACCAATTGTGCAAACATACAATGGCTTGCACAATTTTCTCTGCACTTTCTACTTTAGCAATTATTGGCTTCCTCAGTATTTGCCACTGACTGGCAAGAATACCAAATGTATTTTCAATAATTCGCCGGCGCGGCTCAGCCGATAGTTGAATACATTTTTCTCTTTGGTCAGTCCGCTCCTTCCTAGATATGGTCGAAGTAAATATTCTTTTAAAGGGAATGCTTCATCTCTAACGAGGCAATATGGCAATATGGAACCATTTTCAGAAACTGCATCTGCATCTGGTACATTTATTTTTTTTTTGTTCAAATTTTTTACCAAACAGATTCTTTGAAAATGCCACGGTCGCTGCGTCTACCATAGGCTCCAATATCGACAAATGTGAATAGGTAGTTAGCATCACATACTGCCATTAAAACAATACTGTGGCTGTGTTTGTAGTTATAATATGTAGAGCCAGCATTAGCAGGACACCGAAATAGTACATTACGATACGAGTGCGCAAAGTAGGTCGTTCCCGCACGAGCGAAGCGAGTGCGGGATGACCTACGTGCGCACGAGTATCGTACACTATTTTTCCTATTAAGTGCGAAAAGTTCGCGTGAGTGGAAGGAACAGGCGGGATACGGGGGTGTTTGGGGGGGAACGGGGGGGTTCGGGGGGGGCGGAGCCCCCCCGATTAAAAAAAAAATTAATAAACTGTATCGTTTTTTAATCTTAATTATTTGAATTTTGATTAATATTAATAGTAACATTACAATTAATAAATTGTACATTTTTTAAAGGATTTAAATCATTATTTGCATTTATCACTGTATTTTGATTTGCTGTATTTTGATTATTCTCTGCTGTTATTCTCTGTGTAGGTATTTCGGGAGTCTCGGGAATCACTATTGCTGAAGGAATATTTTTGCTTACTGTATTGTTTTCTGACGGGTTTGGATATAATGTATTATCAAAAGTGTGGAATGTATTATCAAAAGTTTGTTCATTATCTATTGTAGATTCATTAATTGTATTTTTATTATGCCTAAAAGGCTTTGAACTTGTTGATGGAATCGCGCCTTCAATACGATGACCTATTGCTTTTTTGTTTGTTAGCGACTCGTCTATATAGCTTTCGGCAACTGTATTCGATTTCCACCCGCCATGTCGTTTTAATGTAGTTATATCTCCTCCTGCGTCTACAAGTATAGTTGCAGACGATCTTCGGAATGTGTGACCTGTATAAAGGTGAGGATTTTCAAGTTTAAGAAATTTGGCGATTTCTTGAGGTACAGCGCCAATTTTGTTTATGCCAAGTGGTTGTAAAATACATCTTCCAGTTCTATACGTTAAAAAAAATCTGTTTGTTTTGGAAGTGTCTGGCCTTTTTTCCATGTATTTTTTAGCTATAGAATAAAATTCTCCAACTACTGTGAAAGTCCTAACGATCTTAGTTTTGGTTTTTTGTAAAGTTATGAATAAAAAATTTCCATTATCTTTTACATCTTCCATACATAAGTTTGTTAGTTCCTCCCTTCTACAAGCACCGGAAAGACCGATAACTAATAATGCCTGAACCAAAAAAATTATTTTACGTTAAAAATTTAAAAATCAGTTGCTACATTGTAAGAAGTTTCTCTGCAAAATTGCATTTTTATGTACATTAAATGAAAAAATAAAATTTGAGTGTTCTAATTCATCTACTATTTTTAAATAAATATTTGTATACACACCTTCATAACTAAATATTCTGCATCTGGCGCTTCTTTGAGAAACTTTGATACGTCGTTTGTTGTTAATACACTGGATTTTTTTGTTTTGTATCCTGCGTTCTTCTTTTTTAGAAACCCAAGCAATTGCGAATAAGTACCAATGTTGATGTTGTTAAAAGCTTTTATTGTCGCCTTCAGCATGGAAAATTTGGCCCACAGTGTTGATGCAGCGTATTGTGCAGATATTTCATTAAAATACACTAATACTACTGGCTCTTCAAACGATTTCGTATTCTTTGCTTTACGCCATTTTTTAAATTCGTTATACGTTTTTGTATATTTTTGCTTTGAAATCTGTGGTAACGAGTTAAAGTGGATTTCTTTTGCTGCTTCAAGCATCTTCGATGGCACATCGTCAGGCATATCATCACTATCACTCAAATTATCATTGATAGACGCCATGTTATTCACTAACACTATTTGAGAGATGAGAGACACGAAGCGGAACTAATCACGTTTATTGTCAGACTGAAAAAAGCAGCGAGTAAGCAAAGGAAATGCACAATACGAGTTTTGACAGGTTTATACTCAATAAGACAACGCTGGCGGAATGTAAACAAACAGTCAAATCGAGTGTTACTATTCGCTGTGTGTAAGTCGTTGGAGGGGAGGGCTGGCGCTGCCTGTCAGTTTTATATACGTGCGTTATACGTGCGAGACCATGCGGACACATCACCTAAGCATATGCATATAAGAGGGACAGCAACGCACTATCTTTTGCTACATTCCCGCACGCTCAGACACATCACCTAAGTATATGTATATAAAAGGGACAGCAACGCACTATCTTCTGCTACATTCCCGTACGCTCAGCTACTTTCCCGCACGCTCAGTTTCAGAGACAAAAGCTATAAATGAATGATAATACTATTGAAATACATGCGGGAAAGTTCGACTTTGCGCACTCAAATACGTGCGCAAAGTCGATTTTCAAAATCTGCTGCAATATGTAGTCAATCTTGTTTCGTTAAAGAACCCAGATAGACAAAAATATGCATAATGAGCTCATATTGCACTCATGTATCTCGCAAACATGATGACAAGAATAGACACAGATGCGGGCTCATATGCTACTCAGAACGCAATCATGTTATGACATCCATAAAATGCAACAAAAGAAGGACATAATATATACACAAATGATGTTCAAGATGATATTGCAAGTTGTATGTTATATGAAGTTCAGAATATGATAACAAGATATGTGTGTATTTATTGCAACTTATGAGCTTATTTTATGATAATATTTTCGGGATATTTTAGGTTATGATTAGGTTATAATTAAAATTATTAATTGAATAAAAAGTACAATAAATTTATTCTCAAAATTTATTATGAATTTATTTAAAAGTAAAAGCTACTATTATACGCATACAGAACCACAATTTATTATATGTAAAACGGTTTTATACAAAAGAAATAGTCGCAATATTCCAGTCGCAAAACATAACCAAATACTTCAAAAAATATTCGTTATACAAAAAGATGTGTATATAATATTATATATTATATATATAATATATTATATATATTATAATATATTATATATACACAACACACACACACACAACGCACACGCACACGCACACACACACACACACACACACACACACACACACACACATCTTTTGATATGATTAGAGTTGACCGCTTTACATATAAAAAATACATTATTTGTTTTTCTATCCTCATAATACTAAAACAAAATTATATCATTTAGTAATATGGTTCTTCATTAAGAAATGTATCACATGAGTTTTTTTTGTCATGTCACTAAAAACGGTTAGACAGTTGTATTAGACTTACAGCAAAGAACAAATGTGACGGACTAGTATGAAACATGTTTTTATCAAGTAATCTAATAATTAAATTAATAACTAAGAAATAATTAATTTAAAAAAACACAAAATTTAGAAAATATGCAGTTTAACTTTAGTAATAAATTTTAATAATAAATAAAACTTATCAATTAAAGATCAACTAACAAATCTGAATATTAAGTTCGATGTATCTTAACATCATATCTGTCTCCCTTCCGCGATTTCTCGCCTTCTATAGCATTAATCACTTTCATCGGACGCATCACAGTTTTCAATATTGTCATCACAATCTTCAATACTGTCCATTTCAGGCAGGTGTTCGAATAAATTATTATTGCATGAAAAATCCGACATTTCTTCCTCTTCTACAATTACCGCAGTACTTTTACTTCTTAAATATTGTCGTTGTTTGGCAGCTCGAAAAACCTCCATAATTTCCAATTTGAATTCAGCCCTACTTTCAGGCCCTTTAAAATTTGGACACATTTTTGCCGCATCTAAAAAACATAACAGTATTTATACATTATATAAATGTTTGAAAAATTAAAATATAATTCCAATATATGTAGCTTCTATTGTGTTTTATAATATAAAAGATACATACAAAAAAACACTTTTGCAATTTGTGTATTATAAAAGGCTAACGACTCCTTCGTTCGACCCCAATAAGTAAATTTGCACGTTAACTCATCTGTCATCGTTTCTTTTTGAAAATGGCTGAGAGCTTCTCTTAATTTCAAGCCACCGACAAATTTAAGATATGTTAGCTGCAATAAATTTGAATAATTAATGTATAATGAGATATAAAACAAACATTTTTATAATGCTTTTTGCAGCAGTGTGTAAAACTGATAGTTAACAATTTACTGCAATAGTTCTTTTATAAGATTTTAGAAATGCTTTACAGTTTTATCTGTTTTTATTTCATAAAATATCAATTCTAAGATATTTGTGTATAACATTTAATTGTATACTTAATTTATAAGAGAAATTATGAACAGCTAAAAAATTTTTAGGAAAAAGTCTTGAACCTGAATAAATATCTATTTCTCATACATTTTTGGTCATTAAATACGAATCTATATTTTATTTCACCGTATCGTATTCCTAATTTTTTTAACTCAATTTTTCTTTAAGTTTTTTTAAGTTAAAGTTTAGTAGGGAAATAGTGCGTGTTCTAGACCAGGTCCTCTGAGGGGGGAGCGGGGCGCGGGGGTACTCTGCGGGTGCGGGGGTATGACGTCACGCGGGGAGGGGGTACTCTGTGGGCGCGGGGCACGGCGTCACGGGGGAGGGGGGCGAGCGCAGGTGTTACGTTTTGGCGTACCCCCCGCTGTGAACCCTCTGGAAGAATCATGATAGACATCTCATTTTCCAATTTTCTGGCATGTTTACATACGTTTTACGATCGTCCTCTTTAAGATCACACCTCGAGTCTCACGGGAGGTAACATTTTGCATCGCAGAAAATGCTATAAATGTCAAAATCGATAAATAAATAGCTCCACAGAAACAGCCGTCACCTTCTTTTCTAAAGTAAATGGTCTTTTCTAAATCATAATAAAAAAGTTGTATTTTTTGGTACGCGAATACCATCCACGTTTCAAATAATAGTTCATCAAGGCTGATGCTCGTCTAAAGAAATTAAGGACGTCCCAAAACCATAATATGCGAAAAGTCTACGCATTGGCCGTTTATATGTTCCAAAAATTATGCATTGAAAATGCATAAATGTCAAATATTTCAATGGGAATCGGAACCTCGAGCGCTGATACTCGGCTGCTTGGAAAACTAGAACGCTCCAAAACCGTAGTACGAAAACCGAATTCGAGCAGTTTACGTGTCTCTACGAAATTTCGGCGAAGTTTTCAAGAAAAGTGAAATGGCTCTGCAAGAACATATAATAATCGATTACCCCGCCATTGGTGTAAGTATAGTGATTCGTATGTGTGCGTGCGTGCATGTGTGCGTGTGTGTGCTCTCGCATAGCATGGTATATTGTGTTTTATATCGAAATTGTATTTTGGTGTACCATATTATAAGAGAGTTGATTATAATTTATATTTTTTAACTGTGTTGTATGATTTTTTGCAGTGGGTGTGGGTAGATGAAGTACCAATAGTAGAAGTTCCGCTTAGGCGTGAAGTGCGACTGAGAATCCCCCGCATTCAAGTATGACATATGGTCACACTTTTATTGTAATTAAATTTTTTTCAGAAATTTAAACTTTTCTTTTTTTCAGGGGTACATTTTTAGAAGTCATATTAGGATCCGTGGCTTCGTAAATATCGAGGCAAGGCAATTCATCCGCGCGATACGGCGGCACGAGCGGGACCTATTAAACCAATTGTGGTATGATACGCCAGAGGACCGGCAGTTAGAACTGATATATGCGTCGCCTTACGACATATTTGACGTGGTTGTTCGGGCTGCAACCGTATGAAGAGGATCAGCCTGAGGAAAATTGGGCGTAAATAATACATAATAATTTAAAAATTTTTTTTATTGATAAACATTTATAAATTTCTTATTTTTATAAATAAAATTTAAAAAAATTTAATTTAAAAAAAATTTAAATTCTTTCCTTCCATCCATTTACCTATCCAATCCTTGATCCGTGGGGAAAGGGGATACGCGTTCGGTGATGCGGGGTCCGTGGGGAAAGGGGATACGCGTTCGGTGATGCTGAGCTCGTGGGGGAAAGGGGATACGCGTTCGATGATGCGAAGTCTATGGGAAAAGAGGATACGCGTTCGAATATCTTATAGAAACGTGAGGATACTCGCAAGGATGGGAAAAATAATATAATAATAATATACTTGAAATTATTCATTTATTATATATGTATATGTATATATTTTTACATATTACTAAAAACTAAAGCTAACAGTTCACAATCAATGAGATGACGCGCATCAAAGGCATCGCTAGTGCGTATTACATTCGATACATTTTTCTCCATTACAGTAGATGCAATATTTGAAAATTGTATAAACTTTGCGTCGACTCCTTTGAGTAATTTAGTCAACCGATCAAACATTACATCGATGCATTGATCCAGATTAAACAATGAAAACAATGTAGATTCGGTCATTATCATATATATGTTGGATGATTCGAGGCGTACAAGTTTATTGCCATTAATTACACAGAATCGCACTGTCAACGGGCCAACGCTGATAGAATTTGAAATATCCGTGCAATTCCAAAGATAGTTTCGAATATTCCATTGTTGTTCGTAGAGTCCCTTCCACGTTTCGAGAGACATTATTAATTCGTTTCCACGTTGATCTCCTATGGCAATCTCGATGTGACTCGGTGGTCCAACGTTGATGCCAATTTCCAAATATTTATATCCCGTAACAGTCAATAGGTATTTTCTGCCCAGTATACGAACCGTACGACGTGCAGGTAAAACGCTGTGGAAAAGATCATTTAAAAAATATTTTAAATAGTTAAATTTCAAGAATTTTATAAGATAAACATTTTTTTAACAAAACTTACTCGACACGTTTCTTTTTCAATGGTTGAGTTTCACCATCCTCGAGTGGCACGTAATAATTCATACGTGTGTTGCTGCTGCTTCCCTGAGCGGAGTACATTGCTGATGCTGCTACTGCTACTGGTTACAAGAGTCAAACTTCTCACACGAGCAGTTGATGCGACACTGAACGATCATGTATGGTTTTTTAACGCCAAGAAATTACAAGGAGAGGGGATTATTCCCCTCCTAAATTCTTCAATCCCTTCCTAAATTTTCAAGCGCCAATAATAGCGCAGTTTACAAGAAAACGAATGTAGAACGCTATATGATTTTAACCATATAAAAAGGAAAAAAAGGAAATGAGTGGATAAAGTAAAAAATAATTGACAACATATTTATAAATACCATAAGTTTATTCTTTTTTATGGTTACACCACCAATTGAATACTTTAAATACATTTTGTAAAGCGCAGTTTGATACATGTTTCTGACAGCGCAGCGTATGCGTAACGTTTAACTTATTCAGAGATTCAATGTCTTCATAGTGCGCATCAATATTTTCAACATAGACTTCCTCTCTCGCGTCGTCCAGGAGTAGGTCCAGCAACCATTCACGTTTCTCGAGCCCCTTGACGTACACGATGGGTGATACATCGTTCTCCGTCGCACCCATCACCGCCGTAGTAATCAAACTTCTAGCCTTGCTGTACGGAATCATTCCATCCTCCCATTGTAATCCGTGATGATTCGCTGTCAACCAGGATGCTTGCTGTTTTTCTGCTTTGGTGAGAAGCCACCATGGTTCGATGCTTTCAAAAATATAGTGAGAGAGAACGGATCCTTCTCTGAGAGCAGCAAACTCCTTCACGACAAAGTTTCTACCGGCGATAAAGCCTTGCAGATCCACGAAAGTTGGTACGGACATGACGATGTTGTTTATTGTTATTGTTGAAAAAAGACTGCAGTCGATCTCGATGCATCATAGGTTTTATATTGTCTCATGTCCCACTGAATTATATCGGGGAGAGAGACAGTTTTCAATGTTGCAACACTTAGGTGATTTTGCGCACAACATTTGTCAACGGGTTATACTGAACCACGCGATCGTGTATGATGAGACAATACGCGGTAGTATTTGCCGGTACATTCTCCTTACAATCAAATTCCAATCTCACATCCACGGTGGCACTCTTGACGGACTCGTTTTGTCGTGAGCAATCGATGACCATAAAAGGTCCTTTCTCTAGAAACGTAAGCACCGTACAAAACGTTTCATAGCAGTCATATCCGTAATAGGCTTTACGAAAACGTGCATACATATCATAAAGCGTGGCGCATCTTTTTTTATCGAAATCTAAGTTCAGGTCATCGTATGGATAAAATTCAGAGTTCAGATAGAGTTTCACGTTGGTCAGCTTACAATCATCGAATACACAAATGTCTCGAGACATGATATTCTTTCGATCAGTTTGCAGCGCAAAAATAACATATCGCGGTTTTTCTAGCTGAGTTGCAGTTTTTACAGCCCACGAATGCTTGGTCGTGCTCTGCAGCAGAGGGTACTCGTACAGATCCCACGAGCGGAAACTCATACTAACAAGGGAAGTTATTGAAGTGTTAATCGCGAATATACACAAGTGTTGTATGGTTCGAAGGGACTTGTCAAATATAAGTTACCCCTAGAGTATTTCGCTTGAATGGGCTATATAGATGGCGCTACGCGCAAATTAAATTAAATTACATTAAATTAAATTTTAACACTTTTTCTACCATAATCGTCATTCTGACTTGTCACCAATACATTTTAATCTGTCAATGACGTCTAGGAAGATTATAGGACCACTGATTACAAATAAGGTTCTAGATTTAAGTAATTCAAAATGTCGGATCCAAATGGCGAACGACTTTTTGAAAAATTAGTTTTATTTATGTGGATCTTCTTACTTTCCTTTAGAGTTACCCGGGGCCAACGACGTGGACGTAGAAAGTTATGTGGCCCCTTTTTTGTTTTTTTTTTTTGTTTTTTTTTTTTTTTTTTGTTTTTTTTGTTTTTATGCTGTGTCGTGTTCGCGGCACGCCGCGTCCAATGGATTTATACCTTGATCACCTCTTGCCAATCGCTTTTCCAAATGAGTTCCCGGACCGCAAAACTGATAGCCGGGGATATGTAACTCGAAAGGAAGTGCGTTTATCGCGCGATTCAGCAGACTGTTGCCGTTTTTTACGAATTTGTTCGACACCGTTGACATTCACTGCAATTCTTTATCAACGGCGCGGGACCGTCGACGTGCGTTTGATGACACGGTAAATTATAATGTTCCAGGCACCGATGATATTGTTGAATTTCTGGATCCGCTCTAATATCTTCGGGAAGTTTATCCCACACATAATCTATGTAACCAGAAAACTGTTGTAGTAGAATGATCTTCGGTATATACTTTAATTGTTCGGCGGTTAAATTATAAATATCACTGACATCTGACAGAAGCAAAAGCATTTTGAATACTGAGTGACTCGCGGTTTTACGCACCTATAAATAGGCACGCTCTCTCGATACAGTTTTCAATTTTGTTGTGAACATGCGGTTCGTGCAGCAATCGCCAACGATCAAAGTGACTAATTTCGACGACAGGTTACAGTCAATGGACAACGCGGAGAAACGCAAGCATGGTACGATGCTACCGAGTACTATACGCGCGATTATTTGCGGGCCTTCGAATTGCGGCAAAACCAACGTTTTGATAAGCTTACTGGAAAGTCCGCACGGTGTACGTTTTGAGAACGTGTATGTGTACTCAAAGTCGTTGCAACAGCCGAAATATCGGTACTTGGAAAATCTGTTGACGTCGATCGATGAAATCGGTTATTTTACGTTTCCAAATAACAGTGACGTAATTCCACCGAGCTGTTTAAACAGGATGGTACCAACTTGAAACACGTGTACAACGATCACGTGAATACCGACATGTCATACGAAGAATTTTGTGCGTTGTGTCGCGATTGTTGGCAACGCGAGTACGAATTCATAGTGATAGACAAAGACAGCTCGCTTACTAATGGCCGATACAGAAAAGGATTTAACATGTTCGCGATACCGCCGCGAAGCGATGGTGTTGTCGATGCAGTCAGGTTGAAACGCTAACGATTTTCCAACATGGTTGGAAGCAGCGATATTCGCGAGCGTGAAAAGATTGTGAGGGAGATTGAGAAAACGAGTGAATCAATCCGAGCAAACGGTTTAACGTGGACAACAACGATAACATACTCGTCGACGATATGCGATACATTGGTACACCCGGTCTTTATGAACTGATTTTCATGAAAATTCCCGACGAAGACGAGTATACCGAAGACGATATGCGAAAGTACAAAAATATACTGCTAACGACTAATGTGCACAGACGTAATTACAACGCTGACGGTCAAATACGGAGCAATAGGGGACACAAGTACAGATACATAATCTCACCGTTACTATCGTTCGAATCTGGAAAGAAGAAATCCGGACGAGGATTATATCATGCAATGACGCTAAACGACAACGCGATCGATTACGTGCATTGGGACGATCCCAACGAGCTGGTGGATCGCTTGAGATTACTCGAAGCTTCACACCAAGCTGGTCACAACGCTCACGACAACGAGATATTGTCGATCATCGAGGAACTTCGCGAAGCTGGCATCATTATAAATTAACTGACGTATCACCAAAACGATTCAGTTGATCGGTGGTTACCTGCATCAAAATATGCCAATCAACAAATTTGGGCTATATGAACGGAGAAATGATGTCAACAATTCATATCATTGGAATGGATTAATGAGAAATTACGTGCGTGATAACGCGTTGTGCCGCGTCGCTATGGGTTATGATGCAAAGTTGCGCAAGATTCACCATGTAGCACAACCTGAGGCTGACACTGATGTCGCCAACAAACTGTATGTGGAGCAATGCCTTAAAATTGTGAAAAAGCAACAGATAGAATCAGACGAGAAGCTGGCTGCGATCGAGAAGGACGTGCGAACATTACAGGCTGCGATAAACGAGCTTCGAGGTGTGAATATCGTTGAGTCAGGAACGGCTATAAACGGGTCAGAAACGGGTACGAACGGGTTAGGAACGGGTTAGGAACGGGTCAGAAACGGATCAGAAACGGGTACGAACGGGTTAGGAACGGGTCAGTAACGGGTACGAACGGGTTAGGAACGGGTCAGTAACGGGTACGAACGGGTTAGGAACGGGTCAGTAACGGGTACGAACGGGTCAGAAACGGGTTAGGAACGACAATCGAACCTTTAACGAACGACAATGAACAGTAATGAACGGTATGGGAACGGTTATGAACGGCTCAGGGACGGCAATGAACGACAACGAACGACTCAGGAACGGCTGTCGGACAACTATCGAGGGGTTGCCGAACAGGCCAGGAACAGCTATGAACGGGTTAGAAACGGCTACGAACGGATGATGGACCGCTATCGAACGCCAACGGACGATAAAGAACCGTTACTGAAAGACAAGAAATGGAAATAAACGGCTAAAACAGACATAAATCGTAATGCAAGTTCTTCGCATGTATTATTACGCGCCAATCAGTCGACGATCGCACCGCTGAAACATGAGCTTGTCGAAACCCAACGGAAGTAAAAACATCGTTAGTTCCGAAAAGCAACGACTCGTCGAGGAACTGCATGCTCCGGCGAGAAGAAATTTCCCACGAAGACGTGTCATAGTTCGAGGGTACGATGACTTGTGGCAGGCTGACATTGTCGAGATGCGTCCATACTCGCGTTTCAACGGAGGCTATCATTACATACTCACCATCATCGATGTATTGAGCAAATACGCGTGGGCTGCACCACTCAAGAGTAAAGGCGGAAGCGAGACGGCTGGAGCTATCGCTGAGATAATTCGAGAGAGCAAGAGATGTCCGAAAAACTTGCAAACCGATATGGGAAAGGAATTTTACAATACCGATGTACAACGATTTTTGAGAAAACACAGCGTCAATCACTATTCCACGTATTCCGTGTTAAAGGCATCGGTCGTTGAGCGATTCAATCGCACGTTGAAGAACGACATGTGGAAGATGTTTACGCTCAATGGAAATTACAGATGGGTTGACGCATTGCCGCGACTCGTATCAGATTACAACGCACGCGTGCATCGAACGATCGGTATGCGACCCATCGACGTTACCCCCGCGATCGCTGAAAAACTCTTGTCTACGGTGTACAGCGTGATAAAGATCGCAGGTCCGGCAAAGTTCAAAGTAGGCGACCCAGTACGCGTTAGCAAATATAAGACGGTCTTCGAGAAAGGTTACACGCCAAATTGGACCACTGAGGTGTTTAAGATCGTTAAAGTACAACGTACTAATCCTGTAACGTATCTACTAGAAGATTATCGTGGAAAATCCGTCGCTGGAGCGTTCTACGAGTATGAATTGCATCGCGCAACTCATCCGGACGTGTATCTCGTGGAGAAAGTACTGCGCAGGAAGGGTGACATGGTTTACGTAAAGTGGCTTGGATTCGATGGATCACACAATTCTTGGATACATAAGGATAATGTGATTTAAATCATACACACTGCATTTCCATAAAGTGTTTTTTATTACAAACATATAATATGAAGATGTCAAAATATGTATACAATATAAAAATATGAAATACATGCATATACAAAAAATCTTTATTAATATTCTTTCCCATTGATACATTTATCATGAATATATTTTATAATGGTATTCGGTAATGTCCCCACGGTAACGTGTCGGTCGAATCCGGTACGATATATCGCTTGTCGTCGTACGGACTTAGAGCGATTTTTGTCTCGGATACTGTATACACTTCGTGCAGCTTCGATCTTATGCATGATTGTTGACAAGTCATTTCAATTTCGTCGTTCAAACACCGCGTGTAATCGTTAAACGTTATGGCTCGCGCTACGACGTTACTCTTAACACCTTTCGCTTTTTTAGTGTCCTTTTTTCCTTCCACCTTTAACGCGTACATCTTTGCTCTGAGTCCGACGAATTCCGTCATGATCGCTCCGTTATTTTCATCCTTCATTAAACCAGGTACCTTCTTATTCGCGAGCGGTATACCGTACGCGTTGTCGACTGGATAATCGCTCGTGTCGAATCTTACAATATCGCGTTTCATTGTCTCGTAAACATCCTCACACTCGATGTGGTATACGAGACTGTCGGTGTCCGTGTACATGATTTTACATTTGTCGCGATACACCGGTGTCATGTACTCGTGGTGAAATTCATACAAACAGACTTTCGATACATCGAGAATGCACATACCTACGTATATCGGTTTGTTAAATTTCACCTCGAGTTTTCGCATTTCGACCGCGATTAAATTCTCGGAGAAGACGCTTCTGCTATGAAAATTCGGTTTTGCGATCATCGCCTCCGCGCCATACCGTCCGTTCCATTGTGTTATGAGTTTAACGTCGACATGATTTCGAACATTCTCCATGGTCTTACCAAATACCGCGTTGTTCATCAGTTTATATAAATTTTTTTCGAAATCATTTGTCGCGAGAGTTCTAAATTTCGTATTCAGTTCGATGTAATCGCGAAGCCATGGAGATTGTGAAAACTCTAACACGCGGTGTATCTTTGTGACGCGAAGGCCATGACGCGTACACTGCTGCAGGTTACGGTAATGAATGACGTAACGCTTCTTATCATTGAGTGTGGCAAGAAGTTTTTCCTGTCGTTTACCGGGAGGTTTATCGCGCGTCGGACAAAACGGTAAGTCGGCGTGCGCATCGTGTATAGTTTGCGGATACTCGAGATCGACTTCGAGAATGTAACCTGTGGGTGAATCCGAAGCGATCGAGTTAACGTCAAAATTCGAGATATCTTCGACCCATTGAAAATTCGCGTAAGGCAACGGTTGACACATTGCCCAACCGTACAGATTATTGACGTCAAAGTACATCAAGTACGAAGAAGGTTTCAACGCGTCGTACGACCGCATGTACTTGTTATTGGCTCGCGCGTATCTGCCGGAACATTGACTGAGGCCGCCGCGTATACCGCGTTCGATAAACATAACCATGTCAATGTCTGTGAACAGTTCAAAATTTACACGCGTATGTTTTAACATAGCATCCCATGTGAAACCGGGTAAAGTGTAATAATAAGCAGGATCTAATCCATAACTCGCGATACTACTGTCGCGAAAATTTTCAAAAATATCGGCCAATAACAAAACATCTGTTTTTAAATATAAATCGCTGTATTCACCCAAGGTTCGGATAGAGAATCGCTGCCACACGTTCGCGGCGTGCGCGTAATCACTCTCGGATACGGTGTCGCCGGTTAAAGAACTATAAAATGATTTGCGCGGTGGTAAACAGAGGTCCTCCAATTTATTGATGCAGTCAATGTACTCGTATGGGAACACACCTTTTCTCGTCAAAAGATCAAAATCCTCGATTGATAAATTTGAAAATTCAGAGCGTAAAATTTTTAACTTATCTTTACTGAGAAAAGATGCTAGTTTATCGAGGCTACTATTTAGAAATTTGTATGAATCGATAAATCGTAATTTTATGCAATTTTGCGATTTTGATCTTTTGGTGGTATCCTTAACATTTTTTGTGAATGAAATATATTTTTCCTTCGTTATCGGTAACAGATCGACCGTGCCTTCAAACGCGGTAGCTATTTCTTTAATGATGAAGTGTGAATCGTAACCGGATAAATTGTGAAAAACTATCGGAATGAGTATATGAGTCTTTATAATTTAAATTACAATTCGAATGCGCGGGACCTCTGTATCGCCCGGTCAAATGGCAATGATCGCGTACTCGATCTTCGTCTTTCGTAAACGATTTCTCGCATATATGACAATGTGTCGCGCTACGGTACGCCTCCCGTTGTTCGTTCGAAAGAGTTTCCATGGGGACATTGGCGGATAAGATATGTTTCACGCGATGAGCTAAGTTTTTAAGTTCGACGACAAACCACGTGACGCAATCTTTATCGCGACGAAACCGATACGACGATAACGAGTCGTCGTACGAACACCGCACGTAGTATCCTACGCTGAATACCTGGTGATGTTGATACGTGTACGTAGGCGTAGTCGAATCCTTATCAGTCTTTTTCAGGGTACACTCGAGGTCGGCGTACACGACGAATGGAACTCGTTCCTTGTTGCTCCAATTGCTGAAGCTGAGCCACTTGTCGTCGTCGCTCGGTAATCTGATGGCGCAGTCGTTCATCTTTCCGCAATCGACGCTGTGGGCTTCCAATTTCTCCTTTTTGTGGAAATAGTGCAGACATCTAAAAATAATATATATTTATATATTTTTTCGAGTATAAAAATTATTTTAATAAATTTTATTAAGTTGTGTACTTACCGATCACAAAAATATTTCTTATGATTTTTTGAGAGTTGCGAGCTCACGAGGCGAGATAGATTTTTGATACACGCAAAATGTCCCACGTTGCAGTCTCGCGGATCCTCCATGTACAACAAATTGATATGTCTCTCTTTTTTATCGCTGGTAAGCCGGATCGGAAGAACGTTTAGCATCTTCTTCTGTTCCTCGATACCGTACACGTTGATCGATACGTTATTGAGACGCTCGAATTTATTAATGTCTTTTAAAGTTATTGGAAACTTAATCCCATCAAGATTCAACTTCGTCGAATAGTGGGGATACGAGACGCATCTATCCACATGTTTCTGATTGGGATACAAAGCGGCGACTACCGACCACGCAAAGCATGCATTGTCTGTCGATTGCACGTTGATCACCGCTTTCTTCAATTTTATTTCTCGCGGTATTTCCACCCAACATCCCGCGTGCATGGGATTGTACTTGTTCACGTTAACGGTTAAATTGAGTATACGTGACAACGCCCATCCGCTATCACGTTCCTGAAATTCCTCAAGGAATGCCAAGGTGGGTTCGATGACGTGTCGCTCGTACCACTCTTGCAAATTCGATGTTTGATAGAGTTCACAGTTTCTCGTATTGATGCTTTTATTAGCACGTTTATCGCCAGTCACGAACTCCCCGTTAAACACGGTATTCACTTTCACACTATTGTATTTTTTAATAACGTCTTTTATTTGCTCGAGCACTATGTTACCTGCGTCTTCCAGAAATGTTCGCGGTTCAATATGATCTGTGTTGATCACCGCACCTGTCAGTACACGATTTTCGAACGCGGCCTCGATCTTTCGCCAAACGAGTCTTTCCACGTTATCACTGCTAGTGCTCGCGTAATCACCACCGAAGTGTATAAAGCGTCTTTCTAATCGTTTCTTCGCTCCCTCGATTCGCGCGATTCGAGCCACCAAAGATTGTTTATTTCCAATCGAGAGCCGCGGACGCTTGGCACGATTGCGTTCTTCGAGCTGTTCTATAAACTTGTCGCATCGTTGTATCCATGCTAAACACTCTTCCAAGGTAATGACTCTGTCGGCTTGCTCCAACAGGTTGCGTTCAGTTTCCTCAAGATGTTCCATATTGCTCACGTACACTGTTCCATTCACAATGTTTTTTACTGTGTGCAAATTGGGCACATATTACATGGAAATATCAGGAACAATGGATTTTCACAGTAGCCACAATATCGACCATTTATCGCGCCGTCAATTTTGTGCTTTCGTACAGCATACACTAGTCGGTCTTCTGTATGACCAGTGACCATGCACTCAACACAACATTTTTTTTTATTATTAGATTCGAGATAATAAAAGTATATAGCGCACTGTTTTGTACGTAAATTTAATGCATTGATTTCCGAACGAGACACTACCTTGTCGATAATTTCAGTAAAGTTCTCGCTGCAATCACTGACACAGTCACTGTCATCCGATAACACGTGATCTTCGTCGGATGATTCTTCATCCAATATTGCCTCGAAATTATTGTCTATCTCCATGAATTCATCATCTCCAATATCATCATGCAACTCTTCATCCAATATTGCCTCAAAATTATTGTCTTCCATAATGTTGAAAACTTTATTGATATTCACTTTTTCGCGATACTCTTATTCGAACTCACTTTCAGCGCATCTACTGAGGTTTTGGTTGCGTTCGCTCCTTATTATATATCTATTGCCTCTCTTTTCAAACATTATTTTGTCACCGATCTTTGACAGCAGTCGGACATCGGCGCTCGTTTCTTTATTTATAGCACTTATAAATTTGAGCATCTGCGGCGTTAGATGCTACCCTGATAAATGTAATTCAAGATACGACTTAAAACGTGGGTGATGCATGTTAGACAAAATACGACTGGGGCTCTATTGTGATTTTTTCTTACAAACGGGTCATCGTGGGAAATACGCTTGAACGCTATTTATTTATTGCATCGCGAGATGCTATCCTCGATAAGTGTTTAGCACTTGAGGTATCCTACGACTTGAAACGTGTCGCGACACGCACAATTCTTTCTAGAGGGGAAAAGAGTGTCCAAGACGGCTGTTTCTGCGGTGCTATTTATTTATATTGATTTTGACACTTATAGCATTTTCTGCGACGCAAAATGTTACCTCCCGTGAGACTCGAGGTGTGATCTTAAGGAGGACGATCATAAAACGTGTGTAAACATGCCAGAAAATTGGAAAATGAGATGTCTATCATGATTCTTCCAGAGGGTTCACAGCGGGGGGTACGCCAAAACGTAACACCTGCGCTCGCCCCCCTCCCCCGTGACGCCGTGCCCCGCGCCCACAGAGTACCCCCTCCCCGCGTGACGTCATACCCCCGCGCCCCGCTCCCCCCTCAGAGGACCTGGTCTAGAACACGCACTATTTCCCTACTAAGTTTTTTAACTTAATTTTCGAACTATTTCTGATCTCAAGTCTAAATTTTGTTTTAAACGCAAAAAGGTGTAACAAAATACAGAACCATATTCATACACACATACACACAGTGATCCAAAATTGGTAAGAAATACCTTTCTGATATATTCATAATATATTACAAAAATATTTTATTACTGTCGTCTTTATTATAAAAGTTATTATATGTTGATTGAAAAACGCATATTACTTACCAATTCTTGCAGACGGTCTGTATCAGCTTCTAAATTTTCAAATTCTTCAATCGTTTTTAATGGAAAACCATCGGGTCTTTTATATAAGTTATTTTGCATCGTCATTTTGCACGTGTGATGTTTTTTTAAAACTTTTATGTCTGATAATATTTCCAAATTTTGCTTTATCACTTGCCTGCAGTGAAAAATATATAATTGTACATACATTATAAAATAAAAACTATAACAATAAAAGCATATTATAATATTTGAATATAATATACAATAACAATTTTTCATAGACTTAAGGTAAATTTTATCATCAGTTAAACTCTATTTCTATCTCTATCTTACCTCTTAGATAAGATAAAAATAGATGTTGAGTTTAATCGACTGTTTACTTTAACCGATGATGGTGAAATTGGCTTATAGAATAATACATTTTACAGTATATATTAATACTATACATTTCAATTTTTGAAAATTAAGAATTATTATAATTTACCTCAGAAGTTTGACAATTTCTTCACTTTGAGTTTTATCTTCGGATATTGCTTCTACAAATAAATCAAGTTATATTAATCATTACATTTGTACCTTTTTACTAAAACATAATTTTGAAGTTGTAACTTTTTGAATATATTAAAAACAATTAAATGTATACGTTAAAATATTACATAAAAGATTTTCTAAATTTTTACAATATAAATTGATCATAATTTTATATATCTTATTTATACACCAAAACATTTTTAAATTTTAAATTAAAAACAAACATGAAACATTGAAACATTTCAATAAAAATGATATCAATTAAAATTACATTTAAAACACACAAAATTCTAATCTTACCAGATTTTTGCAAGTCATCGTTTAAGACAACTGGTATTTCATCAATGTTATATGTGATAGGTCTGTTTTTGATGCTTATATTTCCATCATTATTACAGATATTGTTATTCCAAGAATTATACACAGGCAATGCATGATTGGTACCGTGTTGAACCAATTGTTTTGAGTTCTTATGTAGCAGACTATTATCCATGCTCATGCTACGTGATAAAACGTTACTAACCTCATGAGGTTTTTCTGATATTACACCATATTGTTGATTTGATTTCTGCATATTGCTTATAGAAGTAATATCTTTTAAAATATTTGGTTTGACTGAACATGATTGTCGAAGATCGTGCAGTTCCTCATGTATATTTGTACATTTTTGTTTCATAAGTCTTTTTTTCCTTGTCCCTTTTTCATCCGATGAAGTCGTTAATAATTTCTTTGGTTTAATTATTTGCCTTCCTTTTGAAGTCATTTTCAATTCTTTTTTTATGTTTTTATAATTGTTTGTACAAGTTTTCTTAATTATACCTTCAATGTTAGCCATATTTAACTAAAACTATTAATTCTTATATTAGAGATTATTACTAGTTTTTTATACATATTAATACATTGTAAAATAAATTATACCTAAATATATGATACAATATTGTTATACACGCGCGCGCGCGCGCGCGTGCACACACACATTTTTATTATACATTACTTATACTAAGGCATTATAGAGGTGAGTATTCTCATCCATTTTGATGCTAGTTTACCAGCGCGAAAAGATAAATATATAGAAAAAGGAGCTTGAGTTTAATAAATATTGTGAAAAAATAGTGTCTTGTAGTGTATTATGAAAAGTGAGTGAACGTAAATTAGTTTTTTATGTAAAAAATTTTATTTCTTTTCTATTTTATTACGTTATTAAAATTCATTGTAGTATCTTAACGTTTGTCTATAACCAACGGCATGACCAAAACAGGGCATGTATTTTTATTGTGAGAAAAAAAGAAAATTTAGTTTTATTATTTTTTTATTTTATTTTAATTTTTACTAAATTTTATCAGTGATAATCATATCGTCCTTGTAGTGGATCAAATATATAGAAAAAATAGCAAAGTATAAAAGTTTTTTGATGTAATATGTTATTTTCTTAAAATTAAACAAAACTTTGCGAATTGACTGTGCATTAACGTATGAATCATATTGATACATCTGTAAACTGGCACCATAATGGCGAATGAGAATATCTACATTTATAATGCTCTTATACTTATACTATTACATTGTCCAAATTTTAACAAAAAAAGCAGTTTATAAATAAAATAAATCTAATTATATATCTGTTATATGTCTGGAAACATTGTAGTCACAACCCATACATTTGGAATAATATTTTCTTCTTCTCCAGTAATTGCAGACCATTTTGGGATTCTAAAACATTTAGTATAAATATCCGATAGAGGAATAATAAACTGGTCTGATAAATTATAACATTCAAATACTCCCATTAATTTGGATTCTATTACATAATCACATACATTATGAACTTCTGTAAATTTTTTTACAATTAAGTAATATTTTGTTAAAATTTGAACAATATTTTCTATAATACATATCATACCACTTTTTGAAAAACAACAATTATCACGTTCATTGCATCCATAAGAAATATGACCTATTTTTAATAATTTAAATTGAGTACATGTAGAAGAAATATTACGTAAAAGAGGACCATTTTTATGAATACAAGATGCATGAATTACATAATCAGAATTATTGGATTTTAACGAAACAGTAAAGTTCAACTCGTCTAATCTTCGTACAAACTGTTGTAATGGAAGATGAGGTTTACGTATACATTTTCTAAATTCTGACATGTAATTCTCAAAATCAAACGCGGAAAATGAATCCAACTTTCCTAAAAGCTTAACATCATTGGCAAGGTGAAGTAAGCCGTGCAAATTATAAGATAAAAATTCTGTTCCGTATAAATGTTCACTAAGAATTACAAATTTTCGCAATGCTTGTTCTGCAAATAAGATATCTTCATTTGAAGAATTATCAGATATAAGAATGCGGATAGCACTGGATAACAATAAAAAATGTATATAAACATCCTGTGTCATCACGTTATGTAATACAGGAAGTCCTGTATATATTAAAAATGTACGGAATTCGGTTGCCTTAAACTTTTTATATTCTACTATATCTCTACATCGGCGAGAAAATTCACGTGGACAATATTTATTACAAGAAAGTAGTCGCGCTGAAATGATACTTATTTGTCTACCGGATAATTTTGAAACAGCATACTTTCCTTCTAGCCACGCGATGATAAGCTTTTTAGTGACTCCAAGTAAAACCATATGCATATATTCAAAAGGTACATTAGATACTAAACCCATTGGAAGAACAGATAATGGACTTCCACCATTATGATGTTCTGTATCTATACACATTTTATATTCAAAATCAGTGCGACATGGTGAATCAAACACATTAAATATCATTCTATTAGATAATCTAAACCCTTCAAATTTACATTTAGAACACGGATTTGAAGATATGTGACCTTTATGATTTAAAATTAATGCTCTTGCTGGTGCATCTGCAATAAAACATTTAATACGTAAAGGAATACTTTTATCATTTATAAATATTCCACCATTTTGTATCACTTGTACAATATCATGGACAAATAATTTCATAAATTTATGTGGATCACATGGTTTTAACTTGCCAACATAAACACCAGCTATAATAGGTTCACTATTTATATTTTTAATTCTATATTGTATAGGCCAAAATTGAAAAGACTCATTCAATGTTGCACCATCTGTACTTATATCTATAACAACTTCTGAGGGTAATTGATTAACAGGTACAGATAACAATTTTCGTTGAAGAGTTGTTACAAAACCGATATGAATATATTGACCAGAACCAATTGAAACAATATTATAATTTGATATCCTTGGTGTTTGCAGAAACGTTTTACTTAAACGTGGTAAATATGATAAGCAAGAATGTGATCTTAAAATACGTAAAATTGCATCACCTTGCACATGTGTAATATTATGTTTCAAAAAAATATTGCGTAAAGCAGAAGTAAATAAATCCTGATTATTAACAATTAATGCATTATTTGAGTTAATAGTCACTTGTGATTCTATATCAGACAATGAGTCAATAATTATTGATGATTCTTCTGCGTTTGAATGCAACACTTCTGAAGAGGTAATAAGAACAGATGTATTTCTTCTCCGCATAAACGTGAATAAATAATATATTCCTGTATTTAATATTTCTTTTCTATTATTCTCCTATTCATACCAATAGTTATTCTGCATAACTGGAATAAAAATGTATGCTCTTAATATTTTAATATTTTACAAATATGTCTATATTACACAAAAGTTTACTTCATTTCTTACAAATGAAATAATTCACAATTTTGGAATAAACATTTTTGTATACTTACATATGAACTTTGTTAGAATCTTCACAATACGTATCTTATCGGAATCACGGTTTTTGTAGAAGATGCTCTCAGATATTCAAAAATCTAATTCTCTCATTGTAAGATATGACTGGCTTGCATGCGAACGGCAGAGATGACGTTCAAAAGAGAAGCATTAAGTTCATGCACGAAACCATTAAACTATTAAATGAATGAAATTTGTCGAGGATAGATCCGCTATAGGAATGGAAGGAATACAGAGTGCACGTCTTTAATATGCCACGTATACTTTGTTACACTGTATACAAATCATAAATTAACGCGATGCAACATGTAGGGGATGAACAAGTCTTCGTATATACGCGTACATACACATATTAACAGAATATCCGCAGCAAAGCAAAGATCGCATGTACGATCAACAGATATAAACACGGTATAATAAAAAAGAACATTCACGCCGCTTCACTACGCTGACCGCTGGCCAGCTCGCCGTATGTGTAGACTCGCAACTTTAGCCAATCCAGTTGGTTATATTTACGCGCCAAATGGCTTACAGTACAAACATCCTACATGCTAAATTTTGAAATATATAAAAGAATTAAGTTACATATGGCTCCTCAATATAAATATAAAAAAGAATAACATAAGCCTTTTAAGAGCCGGCAATAATGACAAATAAATTGATTGTAATAGTTTAAGTTGTATATTAAAAAATTGTACATTAAATATATAAATGTCATACGCGTTTCGAACTCACGGAGTCCTCTTCAGTGAACGCAACAAAAAAATACATCTCACACAGAAATTCGAAGTGTAGCACAGCATCCTCTTTGCAGTGAGAATGCCATTGTCATGTTGTAAAATTCGGTAGTCATAGGGTGTCCTCCTAACTGGTAGGTTCGGTGGAGCGATAACTGTCCCAACATACTCTCTAATGTACCAAGAGAAACTACATATTAATTTAATGGAACTTGTATTGTTAAATGTGAGACTGTATGATCTGAATGTTTCATGTATGTTAACAATGTTTAAAGGAGTTAAATTATTTTGTGTGATGGGGTGTAAGACCATACCTTTTTTTATTGTCTATAAAGCAGTCTTGAATTTTTGGATGGTAAAAGAGAGGAAGTAACACGTCTTACTTCTGTGACTGTTAAAACCAATTTGTGAGAGTATGCAAAAACAAGTCATCGCTACATCGAAATTTGTCGAGTCACCAGAGGGCAAACACGAAATTACATATATCATTGTTTTTCTGCCTATATACATTAACCGATGTTGAAACTAATTATTTGTAAATTCCGAGATGACATCTAGATATATTTCGTTAAACTGTTCAGTATCTCTTTGTAAATTGATACTCCTTTTTTGGGATTTAATATGTATCATTTCTGATGTTAGTCTCTTTTGGTAGTTAGACTCGATGTCAAGTATCTTGACGTTATCCCAATCAAAGGAGTGATCACATTGCACAGTGTGCTCAGTTACGACCGAGTGTTTTGACGGGTCTTGTCTCAAGTTATACTTATGTTCCCTTAATCTCGTTGCCAGCTGTCTTTTCGTTTGTCCTACATAGGAGGCCTCACAATCTTTGCATTGTATTTTATAAACTACATTCTTCATTTCCAACTTCTTTGTATTGTCTTTAGGAACTCTGATAAATCTGCTAAGGTTGTTAATACATCTAAGTCCTAATTTTAGATCCGATTCTTTAAGACTAGCAGAGATTCTATTAGTAATTTTTTTAACATGTGGCAAACCTATGTACTGTTTTTGTGTACTATCGGAGTCATCGTTAAGTATCGTTGTGTCTTTATTATTTGGTGCAATTGATGTGAGTTTATTTAATTTGGTTTGTACACAATAAAAAATCGTGTCCAATGGATAGCCATTGTCCAATAATAATCTGATACACAAGTTAATATTTTTTTCGTGGAATTTAGGATGGGAAAGGAAAATAGCCCTGTCAATTAGATTATAGATAATACTTGTTTTGTGATTATAAGGATGTTCGGAGAAAAAGGAAAGGAATCTACCTGAGAACGTTTTTTTATGGAACCAGTCTAAATAGATTGTTCCCTCTTGTTGGATGATTTTTGTGTCTAAGAAGCTGATCTCATTATTAACGCAATGTTCTATGGTGAATTTTAATCTTTCATGATAATTATTAAATTTGTTATAAATATTATTTATTTCATGTGATGGTGCAGACATAATGATATCATCCACATATCTGAAATAAAACTCTATATGGAAATCTAACGAGTCAAGGATAGTTTTTTCAAGGTCTTGCATTACTAAGTCTGCTAGAATCGGTGACAAAGGGGATCCCATCGGGGTACCAAAGCTTTGCTTATAGAAATTGTTGTTGAAAATAAAGAATGTAGACTCCATTATAAATTTAATTAGATCTATGAATTCGGATTTTGGAATACTAGTATTTCGTTTAATGTGATTCCATCTTTTTGAGAGGCTCTCCAATGCAAGTTCCAGAGGGATATTAGTAAAAAGGGACACGACATCCAAAGAGAAGATCGTGTCTGAACTTGCCAATTTTGTTCCCGATATCCTTTTATATAGCTCTTTGCCATTTTTTATACTCCTGCTACTTTTAGGAACTCCCTCGGAAATAATTTTTTGTAAGTACATTCCCACATTATGTAGTGCAGTATTGACAGACGAAACGATAACTCTATAACTAAGTGTCTCCTTATGAATTTTTGGGAGACCGTACGCTTTTGGGAGAAGAGAATCGCTTGATCGTAACCGGAATAGCTCAATTTTATTTATATATTTTTTATCAAACCAACTTTTTAAGGTGGAATTCAGTCTCTTTTCTATATTCACAATCGGATTCTTCTTGACTTTAATGTAGGTATTATTGTCGTCTAGGATCTTTTCCATTTCTGTAACGTACCGTTTTCCCTCGAGTGCTACCGTAATATTGCCCTTGTCAGCCCTAGTGAATATTATTTCTGGATGTTTATTTTTAAAAAGGGCAGTTGTCTTGACCAATGATTTAAGATCTTTTTCTGTTTTACTCAAAGTATCTTTCTTTTTGATAAAGTCATACATGAGAGGTAACGCTAAATTTCTAATTGGGGCTAATTTTTTGATAGTATTTGTGTTATTACTTTTTTCAAAATCTTTTATAAGATTATGTATCGCGTTCTTTTTGTTAAACTTTGTCGGTAAACCAAAATTATGTCCCATCTGTAACAGTCTGGACACTTTGTCCGGTATCTCAATCTCTGTTAGGTTAATAAACCATTTTTTGTTGGTGGATTCCAACGGGTTACAAAAAGTTCTCTCGAAACCGGATGGATCTATGTTAACTGTGAAAGAATTGTCAGTTTTAAGATTGGATCTATGGTTGCTAATTTTTGTTATTATGCCTCTATCGTCCGTTTTGCAAGTGAAATAGATAGGTTTGATCTTTTTTTGTTGGTAGCTCTTTTTCCTATTAACTAACCAAGCAATTTTCTTCTCATGGCCATAATTCAGTCTATTCATACAGTGGATGAAAGGTTTGTAGTAATGTTTTGTTATAACATTCATGATATTAGGAGGTATCGCACTAGACAGTTTTAATGATGATATGACTAAGTTTTTTTGCAATTGAGTAAATTCTGCATATAGATCATTTATTTCTAAGTTCAATACTGCTTTTTTAAACCTGTATGTTAATTTAAGAAATTTATTTTTGTTTCTAAATTGACTAAATTTAAGAAATTGTTCATTTTTTTGATTCAAATGAGTTGGGAAGATATCATTAGTTTTACATTTCTTTAGGAAGAATAATTTGCTCTTAATTTTGAAGAATCTATAGTTCGTGTTTACCCAATTTTTTAGAAGGATGTTAGTAACATGATCTAATTGTTGTCGTATCGTTACAAAGTTAAAATTACAGTATTCATTACAATGATAAAAGCGCTTTTCTGTCGGCTGGCGCATATTCAAAATATAAAAGAATTAAGTTACATATGGCTCCTCAATATAAATATAAAAAAGAATAACATAAGCCTTTTAAGAGCCGGCAATAATGACAAATAAATTGATTGTAATAGTTTAAGTTGTATATTAAAAAATTGTACATTAAATATATAAATGTCATACGCGTTTCGAACTCACGGAGTCCTCTTCAGTGAACGCAACAAAAAAATACATCTCACACAGAAATTCGAAGTGTAGCACAGCATCCTCTTTGCAGTGAGAATGCCATTGTCATGTTGTAAAATTCGGTAGTCATAGGGTGTCCTCCTAACTGGTAGGTTCGGTGGAGCGATAACTGTCCCAACATACTCTCTAATGTACCAAGAGAAACTACATATTAATTTAATGGAACTTGTATTGTTAAATGTGAGACTGTATGATCTGAATGTTTCATGTATGTTAACAATGTTTAAAGGAGTTAAATTATTTTGTGTGATGGGGTGTAAGACCATACCTTTTTTTATTGTCTATAAAGCAGTCTTGAATTTTTGGATGGTAAAAGAGAGGAAGTAACACGTCTTACTTCTGTGACTGTTAAAACCAATTTGTGAGAGTATGCAAAAACAAGTCATCGCTACATCGAAATTTGTCGAGTCACCAGAGGGCAAACACGAAATTACATATATCATTGTTTTTCTGCCTATATACATTAACCGATGTTGAAACTAATTATTTGTAAATTCCGAGATGACATCTAGATATATTTCGTTAAACTGTTCAGTATCTCTTTGTAAATTGATGTGCAATGTGATCACTCCTTTGATTGGGATAACGTCAAGATACTTGACATCGAGTCTAACTACCAAAAGAGACTAACATCAGAAATGATACATATTAAATCCCAAAAAAGGAGTATCAATTTACAAAGAGATACTGAACAGTTTAACGAAATATATCTAGATGTCATCTCGGAATTTACAAATAATTAGTTTCAACATCGGTTAATGTATATAGGCAGAAAAACAATGATATATGTAATTTCGTGTTTGCCCTCTGGTGACTCGACAAATTTCGATGTAGCGATGACTTGTTTTTGCATACTCTCACAAATTGGTTTTAACAGTCACAGAAGTAAGACGTGTTACTTCCTCTCTTTTACCATCCAAAAATTCAAGACTGCTTTATAGACAATAAAAAAAGGTATGGTCTTACACCCCATCACACAAAATAATTTAACTCCTTTAAACATTGTTAACATACATGAAACATTCAGATCATACAGTCTCACATTTAACAATACAAGTTCCATTAAATTAATATGTAGTTTCTCTTGGTACATTAGAGAGTATGTTGGGACAGTTATCGCTCCACCGAACCTACCAGTTAGGAGGACACCCTATGACTACCGAATTTTACAACATGACAATGGCATTCTCACTGCAAAGAGGATGCTGTGCTACACTTCGAATTTCTGTGTGAGATGTATTTTTTTGTTGCGTTCACTGAAGAGGACTCCGTGAGTTCGAAACGCGTATGACATTTATATATTTAATGTACAATTTTTTAATATACAACTTAAACTATTACAATCAATTTATTTGTCATTATTGCCGGCTCTTAAAAGGCTTATGTTATTCTTTTTTGAAATATAACTTTTGTAATTACTTTGTACTTTTACGAATGTAAAAGACAATTAAGAATGCCGTAATCATGCATTTCAACTCTGTAACATAATGTAACATAATAATGACAACAAAAATGCTAATAATGAAAGAATGTAACATTTATTACGCATAATAATTAATTATTGCAGTCAGCATGTGATTATCATGAATTTACAAATTAACATCAATACATGAGCTCACATTCTGTTCTCATGTGCTTATTAATTTCTGCTCATGACATGGGGTCTGTTCTTTTCAGCTGCACTGCTGAACTAGTGCAATAAGTTAGAGTGAAAAAATATATATATGTCTTATTCCAACTTATTGCACTAGTTCAGCAGTGCAGCTGAAAAGAACAGACCCCTTATCATCGTAATATGAGTGCAAAATATACATTATTTGTTGATAAATATCAGGACATCATGATATGATGAAATCTGATCATCACGCAAGTCTATCTGGGAAGGACAACTGGACACAACATATTCCAAATTATTTCGCATGTTTTGGATATAATGTTGCTTATTGTTGTACGTCTTAATAAGTATTGATATGATATCGATACCATTGAGTCGCCAGAAGCCAAATATCTATAAATGTAATGTGAAAGACATAAAGTTATAAGTTTTAAACCATCTATATAATCATCTTGTATTGTCTAGTGTGTCATTTTAATATTTTTGTGTACAAGATTAAAAAAATTTAATAAAACAAACCTTAGAGTTAAACACAAACGTTCTTCAGCACTGACAGGCTCTCTGAGAAATGTCTGCTTATCGAGTTTCGGTACAACAATTTGTAGCAAGTTCTCCAGTTGTGTTGATGACATGCGAAAATAATTCAAGACTCTTTCACTTTCTAACCTTATATACGGTAAAGTAGCTTTATAAAATCTATGCTCATCACGATTTTGAAACAATGGTGCAACCCAAAACTTTTTTTTAGAATAACGTCTTTTTTGTGTTTGACGTGTCAACAGCATCACAGTACGGCAAAAACGATATCATTTTGAGATTCGATTTCACGTTCTCGAATCATTCGATTACAATTTAATATCCAATTATAATATTTTTTTTTCCTGGAAGCCATAATGATTCCAAAAAAAAGAAAGTCGCCTAAAAAGAGTCAAAACCCTACAATACTTTTGGGAATAACATGTGAATAAATAGATATTTTAATTAATAGATGTTCTCATGATGTAAGAAACAAGGTGAAACAACGCGCATCTCGGCGGCTCGATGTGCGGTGAACCAATGAAATTTCCCAGTGAGCATTATGTTATCAAAAAAAGCTCTTAAAGTATTCAGGTTTAAGAGTTGGATGTCCGACAACGCCATCTTAAAGATAACATAATGATGTCAATAAGTCCTCTGATGCGTCAATTTTAGAGGAGAAAAAGGCATCATATAAATGATATCCAAAAGAATACTAGAATCTGACTTCTTATAAATGTCATAAGAATGTTAATATTAAGAATTGTTATTTATAGCATATTTATATTCTTACTATTACATAAAAAAAGAAATATGATACAATATTATATGTATATAAGTTTTTTATTATAAATATAGAATCTACAAATATTTTCACAATTGTAACAATTGTTTATTCAAGTTCAAACTTTAGACTTTAGACTTATAATACAGTAATGATTTTTCTTACTTAAAACAAAAACAAAAAATAAAATATATTGCTGAATTAAAAAAAATGCTTAATATATTACTTATATTGCACCTACAAAAAATAAAATAAATTATGGCAATTATTTTTATTAATAAATTTTACTGAAAAATCATTATCAAATAAAAAATCACTAAATGTTTGATATTCTTTGAGAGAAATACGAATTCTTACAATACATTCTTTGAGCGAAATACGAATTCTTACAAACAATTTTTATAAAAATGAACGCGTTTTAAAAATAATTTCTTTTCATGTTTCTTTGCATGTTGGTTAATCCGATCTCCAGCATGCTGCAGCCAGTTTTTAATAACAGTTTGGATCACGGAGAAAACACTATGGATATCACTTCAGTAAATATAGTTGCCCCAACAAAATAGTGATGTTATTTTTCGCTCATGCATAGAACATGGCTCATGGTAGAACATGTAGAAACCATAGTTCTATGAAAGTGACCTGCATGGTTGACCCAACCTTACTGAGGATAGTCGTTATGGATACTATAACCATACGATATTGATAATATATCTGCAGGAATTTGAAATTGTATTGCATTAAATATTGATAAAATATACTTTAGAGCAGTGCTGGAATTTGGGAATCGATTATGTAATTTTTTCTAGGAGCGGAAATGCGAAAAGTAAAAACTTTCACATGAATTTAATGAGTAGAATTGTCGAATTCATGCAAAACTTTTCACGTTTCCATTCCTATATATATATACTTATCTATATAACTCTACTTGCATTTTACGGTTGACGTTCGAATTATCAAACACCCTGTATATACATACACATATTGGCATGATAGTCTTAAAACATATGAAATTAAACCATTCTATAGTTTCAGAATGATATAATTATGTATACAAAATATTATTGCATACACATTGTATTGCAATGTTGCTGCAATATTACATTGCAATATTTCTAAAAGCGGACATTTTATTGTTGCTGCAATGCTGCAGCAACGTTGCTGCAATATTTCGCAATGTTTCTGCAATGTTGCAATCTTGCAAAAAAATATTGCTGCAATGTTGCTGCAATATTGCTGTGCTGTATGGGAATACTACATTTAGTGGATCAGTAATTTTTATCACACTTGCTCATTTTAATTTTTTAGATATATATATATATCACAATAAATTTTACGTACATACATGGCATAATAAGTTATAAGCAATTTATAATTTCTTTAGGTTAAAACAGTGTTTTCTTATAGATTTTTGCTTCTGGAATACATATCCATTCTCAAAAAGTACGTATAACGTCAATATTCAGCTAGGAACTTTATAAAGCAATGCTTTTTATACTTTTTCGAGAATGGATATGTATTTTGTATTGCGCAGCATTCTTTATTATATTAAATATTTGTGGCGATTCGCCACTAGCCCCTTCTCCGACCGAACCGCATGCCGCGATCACGCGCCTGACGCCGCTAGCGTGCCTTACGCGGCATGACCCGCGCGCGTGATTCCCCGGCTACCCACGCCGGGTGGGTATATAAGCGCGCCGATCCTAGGCCGAGACACCAGTCCTGTCCCGATTCTCTTCCTGACTTGACCTGGCTCTCTACCTACGACTCCTCCAGATCGGGAGCACCCGATCTATCCGCACGGAGACACGGGCGCACCCGTGCCTCAATCCGGACGCACCCGGAGTGCAACTGCCGTCCTGGGCGCACCCAGGCCGGTTTCCGTCCTGTACCGATACCTGCTCCGCACGGAGACACGGGAGCACCCGTGCCTCAATCCGGGCGCACCCGGAGTGCAACCGTCGTGTCGGGTGCGCCCGACACGACTTCCATCGACTCCTGGCTTCCTCCTGGCAGCCCCAGGACAACGCCTTACAAACCGGGGCTCCGGTAGCCCACCAATGTACATAGCCTAGTTAATAAGACCCATTAATGATAAGTACCGCTAGATAGTAAGATCCGCACCGCTAGATAGTAAGATCCGCACCGCTAGATAGTAAGATCCGCACCGCTAGATAGTAAGATCCGCACCGCTAGATAGTAAGATACGCACCGCTAGATAGTAAGATCCGCACTGAGCCACACGCACACACACACACACTCACCCTCACCCCGCTGTACAGGCCTCAGTGCCTCCCACCACACACCCAGCGACACTCACACCCACACTCACATACATGGCAACCACTTTGTACATACACATCAACATCATTCATAATAAAATCAGTGCTAAACAAACCAGAGTCTCACGCCTTCTTCGACCCTGACCACGACGAGCTAAATCCGGCCAGCAAGGCAAGGCGTACCGTTACATGGCGCCCGAACAGGGACCTGCTCCGTGAGACACTGGTTTGTCACTGACAATTCCCCCCCCCCCTCTCCATGACAAGTTGGATCTACCGACTGGACAAGATCGCGATCACCGCCGAACTCGACCGCTTGGAGATCAACCCGACCGGCCCGTTGGACAGCCTGCGCCGACGGCTCCGAAGATTCGTCGAAAGGGTATACGAGTATCCAACCTGGGTATCCAACCCATGATACGAGCCTATGGCTACCCACAAGAATGAGTCCGGACCCGGCCGGGAGCCGGAGGAAAGCCGCGAGAGACGACCAGCCATCGAACTCGCCCCGCCAGACCCGGCAAAGGTCATGAATCAAATGCGCAAGTGGGGTTGCCACTTCGAGGGCAAGGACCCCTGGGCGTTCCTAGAACGAGTGGAGGAGCTACGCCAAGGATATGGCTTCTCCGATGAGCAAATGATGCTGGGACTACCAGAACTCTTGCGGGGAGAAACCCTGCTCTGGTACCGCAACCACAAGGGCATGTGGGGCTCCTGGGAGGACTTCGAGAAGGCATTCCGGCTACAATATTTACCCCGACGATACCGCGCCCAGCTCATACGAGAAATACAGGGCCGCCTCCAGCGACTGGACGAGCCCTTCCAGAAATACGCCACCGCCTTGCTGACAAGCATGCGGCGGGCTGGCAACTTTTCCTCGGAGGACTGCCTAGACCGACTCTACGAGAACATGAGTCCAGCGTACAAACTATACATCCGGTTGGATGACGTCACCACGATTAGCGACCTAGGAGCCAGAGCGGCCGAGTACAAGGCCATCATACAGCAGCAACGCGACCGAAAACCCGAGAAGCCAATGCCCATCATCGCCGCTGCGTATAGCCGGGAAGAGTGCTGCTGGCGCTGTAAACAGCGCGGGCACACGCGCCAGCACTGCCAATGGCCGCCCCGGAAATTTTGCTCACGCTGTGGCAAAGACGGCATCTTGACCCGGGATTGTCATCCGACACCGGGAAACGACCTTCGGACCGGGGGAAAAGCCGCCACCGCTCGGTCCGCGAGTCCGTCCGAATAACCTACCAGCCGCGGCCGCACATTGCCATCCAACTCGCCCAGGAATGGCTGGAGGCTTTGATCGATTCGGGGTCAGAGGTCTCCTTCATCAACGACAACACCGCCCGATACGCCGAAAGCCTGGGGTATGTGCTCCGTCAGGTGATCACCAGCTCGATCAGCCTGGCCAATGGGGGTTCCACCGACGTACCCGGCCGGATGACACTACCGATGAAAATCGGCCGCCGAACATACACCCACGAGTTTCTCGTACTGCCTTCGGCCACTAGCGCAGTACTTATCGGCGTTAACCTCTGGGCACGGACCGGCACGGATCACCTTGCCGGCTCCACCCCGGGCCCACGCGGCAGGACACGCGGAAGTCTGCGAGACCGCCGGCCCACTGGGGTTGTCCCAACAGACCACCGAAGAGGACCACCGCCTCCGCACTTTCCTGGACCACGAATTGGCGCAGTTCGAGAAAGTAACCGGGCGGATCGGATACACCACCATATCCGCGTCAAAGCTGGACAAGCCCCGATCAAACAGAGATACCGGCCCCGGAACCCGGCTATGCAGGCCATCATCGACCGAAAAGTGGAGCGGATGGAACAAGAGGGAGTCATTGAACCTTCCCAGGGACCATGGAGTTCCCCTGTCGTCGTAGTGAAAAAGAAAGACGGGTCCCACCGATTTTGTATCGACTTTCGAAAGGTCAACGCGGTGACCGAAAAAGATCCTTATCCCTTGCCCCAGGTCACGGCCACACTCAATAAACTACGCGGGGCCAGATATCTCAGTACCCTCGACCTCAAGAGCGGGTACGGGCAGATCCCGTTAACCCCGGAGAGTCGCCCGATCACTGCGTTCACCGTGCCCGGGAAGGGGCTAATGCAGTTCCGGGTCATGCCGTTCGGCCTACACTCCACCCCGGCTACATTCCAGCGCCTGCTCGACGCCGTACTGGGACCCGAACTGGAGCCCCATGTGTTGGTGTACCTGGACGACATCATCATTGTCAGCCAGACCCTGGAACAACACCTGCAACACTTGGCGGCCGTGTTCCGCCGACTCCGAGACGCCCGGTTACGCCTCAACACCGAGAAGTGCCGGTTTGGGTGCAGCCAGCTACGCTACCTCGGTCACGTGGTGGATAGCCAAGGAATTCGGGCCGACCCCGAGAAGGTCAGCGCAGTGACCGGGATGACAGTGGCCTGTCCCTACGACGGTCCGACAGGTGCGCCAATTCCTGGGCATGGCCTCCTGGTATCGGCGATTCGTAGTAAACTTCTCCTCCCTCGCCGCCCCCCTCACCCGGTTAACAAAAAAGGGGGCCCACTGGACCTGGGGTACCCCCAAAGAGACGGCGTTCCAGGGGCTGAAGGACGCCTTGACCACCGCCCCGATACTGGCCTGCCCGGACTTCTCCCGAAGGTTTGTGCTGCAAACGGACGCCAGCCATGACGGTCTCGGAGCCGTACTGACCCAGCATCTCGTGGAAGGGGAACGCGTGATCGCCTACGCTAGTCGCACGCTGAACGGGGCCGAGAAAAATTATAACGCCACGGAACTGGAATGCCTCGCCGTCGTGTGGGGGATCCAGAAGATGAGGGGCTATTTGGAGGGATATGCCTTCACCGTGGTAACCGACCACCAGTCACTCAAGTGGCTCCAGCGACTGGAAGAGCCCAGTGGTCGCCTGGCCCGGTGGATGTTCGAGCTCCAGGGCTACAATTTCGATATCCGGTACCGTCGGGGGAGCGCAAACAAGGTGGCCGACGCTCTCTCAAGGCAGCCCGAGGTATGCGCCACTCGAACCAGCGCCAAGTGCCCGTGGTACCAGCGCCTCCGAAAGGACGTGGCCCGACGGCCCACCGACTACCCCGACTACCAGCTCCGACAGGGCCGCCTGTTTCGGCACATTCTCCACGACACGGACTTCCGGGAGGTCGATCCGGCCTTACAGTGGAAGCAGTGTGTGCCTCGAGAGGAGCGACGACAAGTATTGGAGCGACATCATGGGGACCCGACCGCCGGACACTTCGGGGTAGCCAAGACGATCTCCCGGATGGCGCGCCTGTTTTACTGGCCAGGCATGTTCCGGGACATCACCCGCTACGTGCGCCAGTGCCCGTCCTGCTTGGCCCACAAGGCCTCGAACACCAGGCCGGCCGGGAACCTCCACACGACCCCGGTCAAGGGACCGTGGCAACAGGTCACGCTGGACCTAATCGGCCCGTTGCCCCGTTCCACCCAGGGGCACACATGGTTGCTGGTGATGCAAGACCGCTTCACAAAGTGGGTCGAGTTAAAGCCGCTGCGCCGAGCCACAGCCCCGGCCGTTACCCAAGCAATCTTGGCCCAAATCGTCTACCGGCATGGGAGTCCCGAGTGGATCATCTCGGACAACGGGACCCAACTGAAGTCAACCCAGCTGGCCGACGCGCTCCGGGCACTCAACATCCGCCACCGAACCACACCGTGCACGCTCCGCACTGCAACCCGGTCGAGCGCACCAACAGGACCATCAAGACGATGATCGCCCAGTATACGGGAAGAAATCACCGCCACTGGGACGAGAAACTCGGGCCCCTACAATTCGCGTATAACGCCGCGCGACACGAAGCCACCGGATACACCCCGGCCTATTTGAATTACGGCCGGGAGCTGGCCTTTCCCCACCCGGACGACCGCCGCCCGGCCGCCGAGACGAAACCAGCTCCGCCGGCAACTGGAGGAGGCCTTCGAAGTCGTCCGGACCAATATGGCCCGAGTGTTCCAACGATAGGAAGGCTATTATAACTTGCGGCGCCGGGACTGGCGACCTCGCATCGGAGACCAGGTGTGGAAGCGGGAGTACCCCCTCTCGAAGAAGGCCACGGGCTTCAACGCCAAGCTCGCACCTCGATATAGCGGCCCCATGGAAGTGCGAAAGATCGTCTCTCCCGTAATCGTCGATTTACGGGACGCGCGTGGACGCTGGCACCGGCACATCCACGTTCAGGACCTAAAACCCGCCCCGTTGGACGCGAGCCAGGACGGCTCCGATGACAACGCGCCTTCAACCGCCGCCAAGGAAAGCCCGCCGCGAGATGAATAGACGGAGTGCCAAGCCGCCCGTGGGATATGCGGGTATTTCGCCCCTGGTGAAATCTCAAAGGGAGGGGGGTGATGTGGCGATTCGCCACTAGCCCCTTCTCCGACCGAACCGCATGCCGCGATCACGCGCCCGACGCCGCTAGCGTGCCTTACGCGGCATGACCCGCGCGCGTGATTCCCCACCCGGCTACCCACGCCGGGTGGGTATATAAGCGCGCCGATCCTAAGCCGAGACACCAGTCCTGTCCCGATCCTCTTCCTGACTTGACCTGGCTCTCTACCTACGAATCCTCCAGATCGGGAGCACCCGATCTATCCGCACGGAGACACGGGCGCACCCGTGCCTCAATCCGGGCGCACCCGGAGTGCAACTGCCGTCCTGGGCGCACCCAGGCCGGTTTCCGTCCTGTACCGATACCTGCTCCGCACGGAGACACGGGAGCACCCGTGCCTCAATCCGGGCGCACCCGGAGTGCAACCGTCGTGTCGGGCGCACCCGACACGACTTCCACCGACTCCTGGCTTCCTCCTGGCAGCCCCAGGACAACGCCTTACGAACCGGGGCTCCGGTAGCCCACCAATGTACATAGCCGCGTCCGCTAGTTAATAAGACCCGTTAATGATAAGTACCGCTAGATAGTAAGATCCGCACCGCTAGATAGTAAGATCCGCACCGCTAGATAGTAAGATCCGCACCGCTAGATAGTAAGATCCGCACCGCTAGATAGTAAGATACGCACCGCTAGATAGTAAGATCCGCACTGAGCCGCTACCGCACACACGCACACACACACACACACTCACCCTCACCTCACTGTACAGGCCTCAGTGCCTTCCATCACACACCCAGCGAAACTCACACCCACACTCACATACATCGCAACCACTCTGTACATACACATCAACATCATTCATAATAAAATCAGTGCTAAACAAACCAGAGTCTCACGCCTTCTTCGACCCTGACCACGACGAGCTAAATCCGACCAGCGAGGCAAGGCGTACCGTTACATATTTCAGCTATAACCTTAAAACTTGTCAATTTTATACTCAACTTACCTTTGAAAATAGGAATAAACTGTTCGAATCCAATGTTTCTTAGAAACGTTTCACAATCCATATTACAATTTTTTAGTACATCAATAACCGACATTCTTCGCTGCCTGTTCACGTATCTCACCGAACATTACCACGTTAGACGTTAGACGTGAGTGCGTGCCACTCATCAGTACTGTGTATCGCGTAAACAAACGGTATGGATCCCACAACCATAGTATTTGTTCTGTAGACTACAATGGAGAGATACCAACATTATTTTGTTGAGACAACTATTTATGAGGATATACCAATTGAATATTACGTTTCATTTAACTATGATTGTGACAACTGTATAGATAGGCTTATATCAACAGTAGGTTTTAATGTAATATCAATTTAACTTGAATTCATATCAATTCCTTTTCTAACCATAGATAATGTGATTGTAGCAACCATAATAGTTTTCTCCGTGATGGAATGGGAAGAAATACTTTTTCCATTAATATTGATGATCACTTCTGAAAAAATCATATTAATTAGTTTAAAACAAGACCCTTTTTCCGAACGCTCGTAACAGCTCGCCGGACCCGGGGTTCGAAGGGTTAATCATGAGAAACGAGAGTTTCGAGATAGAAGATAATCCTTTATTTTCGCCAATAGTGAATTTCTTGTATTACAAGACGCGATCGTGGATGATATATACAATGACGTGACGCGGGCGGTGTAATGAAATGAAAATGGTATATGAAAATGGTATACAATGACGTTGGATGAATCACGCGATACAATGTTACGGGTTTCGAATTTCCGGTTAACGTGATGGTAATGGTGACGGTATAATAGATCCCGATACGTGGGGCGCGCGGTAGCGTCGGGCGTTGTGTGGTACGCGCGGTAGCGTGGCGAGTCGGCGCTCGCGGTGCGATCACGCGGTAAGCGCGTGATGCAATGTCGCGTATCAATGGCCGGAGTATTTAAAGAACCGCGTATTTCGTTGCCGTAACAATGGCAGGTCGCGTTGCGGTGATTGACACTTGTAGGTGACGGCGTGGAATTGAGGGTGGTCGCGTAGAGGAGACGACCGGGCCGAGAACGCTCGGCGGTAACGGAGAACGCTCCGCTGCACTCTGGTCGGTGTCTCCGGGATATGGCACGAGTGTCCGGTGCTGGTGCGGGAGAACTCTCGACGGAGGCAGAGAACGCTCTACCCCGCGTCCCGTATTCTGGTAGGAACCCGTAGGCGGCAAACGGTCGAGAACTCTCGACGGAGGTAGAGAACGCTCTACCCCACGCGGATGGCACCGAGACAGGTTTTGTCGAGGATGCGATCTACCGAGAACGCTCGGTGGAAGCAGAGAACACTCTACTCCCTGGTATTGTCGCTCTAGGAAACGGATTGAGGATTGCTTGCTTGATTCGGCTTAATGCTTCGGCTTGCTCGCTCCGGAATCGGTACTTTTCTAATTGCGAGCGTCTTTTTATACCCGACACGCGCTAATTACCGCGGGAAGGGGATTATCCCCGTCATCGGTATACGCGTGCCGGGTATAGGAGCGGGAAGTCGATTTCGGTTATCGCTCGGCGCTCGGTTCTTTCCGGATCCGTTCGGTTCTGATAACGCGAGGCCGTTAGCCTCAAGCGTTATTTGGTATACAATAGTTTAAAATAATGTGGGGCGCACCGCGCCCCGTTCTGCCGTTTGGTCGGATATTTTGACCGGCAGTTACGATGCTTTCTGGGGATCGTTACAAGTTTTGTAATAAATTTAAATTATTAAAATTATAAATTTATTTTATATTTACTTTTTGTAAAAATATATTCGCAGTAAATTATAAAATAACTTAAAAATTATTAATTAAAACATGTAATAATAGAAATGTTTTATAAAAAATTAAAACTAATTCTTAAATATACAAAGTAAATCGATAAAAAAATGACATTTAGTTGGAAATAATAATTTCTAAAAATAAAATATTTCTGTGTCAATATTTATGTGATACTTTTTAAAATAATAAATAAAATTATAAAAGAAAAACAAAACTACCTATAATAATGTCAACGAATTTCATGCATCTTGTTTCAATTGTATTTTTTTGCCCAGTCCATGACAATTTGTAAGCCAAATGATCGGTTAAGGTGACTTTTAATGCATTTTTACATGTTGTTCTGCATTTTTTCCACCTATAGTTTTAATTAATTTTTTCTGTAAAAAGAATTAACTATTATGTAAATATTATTATATATTTTTTGTTTTTAAATTTAATTGATAAAGAGTACTTACATACTGCAATAAAGATGCGGAGTCTTGTGCTATTAATGTATTAAATTCCTTCAGTGCTTCAGGTGTTCCAATTGGTAAATTTAAATTTATTGGGTTTTCTAGTAAAGAATGTGAATGTTTGTTACAATCTAACAACAATTGTTGGATTGTTATCAGCAATCGTGTGATTTTTGTAATATCATTCCGACAAGCTTCTATTGATAAGAAAAACAATTTATATATACATAAGTATATTAATTAACGTAATTAATTGTAATATATTATTATATGTATAATTAATCGATATACAGGGATAATAACTAAAGGTAATATTGTTGTATAGGGTTGGGCAAAATAAATAGTAGGAATAATAGTAGGAATAGTAGGAATAGTAGATGTAGTAGATGTAAACAGGAAAGAAGAAATTTATAGTAATTTATTTAAATATATACTAAAAACATAAGAATATATATATGTCATTTTGTCATTACAGATTCCAATTATTTTATCTTAAATGTGATGCCGGATAGGTGACCATTACGATAAACGCATTCCTTCAAGTTCTGAATTTTCAGGCCTTTGCCTGCATTATTACACGATTTAACATATCCAAGGGGATTTCCTGTATGGCTTCTCAAATTCAGTCCTTAAGGTCAGCTAGTGTTCGAGAGCGTAAAACAAATACTCCGATTAGAAGAAGTCAGGAGTGGGTAACCTTCCGCACCAAATTTTAGAAACCGTGCAGGAAATTGCCTTGGACATGGTAAATTGTGTAATGCAAGTTTTCATTCGGTACTTGAAAAAATGCGTTCAATGTATTCGGCGTCACAAGACAAAGAATTAGAGTCTGTGATGACAAAATGATATCTTTACCTACTTTTTCAGGATACGTTTAAATTCTTCTATTACTTATAATATGCTGGCCTGTTTATATCCTAATATTCATTCTGCCAATCTTGTACATCTTTGAAAATATGAGTAGAAAAGAATTTGACTGAAAATTTGATTGTCATAATCATAAAATAACTTTCTACAATATTTTTCTCTAAATGGCTAAGTCTGAAACTCTCAAATATCTCAAATATCTGATCTCAAATATCTGAAGGTTAACTTTGTGTTTTTAATTAAATGTTTCTTTGTATTATGTTGTATTTATATTTTGATAAAACATCTGTTAAGAAGAACACAATGATGTATGACAAGATTATTATTAGTCATTAAAACTCAATTTATCATAAAAATATCTTATTAACCATAAGATAAAAATAAAAACAATTTCTAACACGTCTAACGTTTCTCAAAGAAATGTAGTATATTGTCACCATTGACATTTTCTTCAATAAAATAAAGAAAGAAAATAAAAAAGATCCATAATTTTATTATTAATAATTCATATCGTAAATGGAAAAATTTTTAGTTTTAGTCGGGAGAGTACTACTGATATTAGTCTTATTGTTTATTTTTGTATGTAAATTTACATGTCTTTTAGTGTTCATCTTTAAAAAAATCACTAAGACGCTATTATAAGACGACCGTTTCGGTAACATGTAATTTTCATTAGATAAATTATTTTTTACTCTCAAGTTCCAAAGATATTCAAGATAACAATAATTGCTTTACCTTATATATAAATACAGTTATATAGTGCCTATTAAAATATAAATTCTTAAAAATTTATTTTTATAAACTTACTGCAACATAATTCGTTGTGAGATTCTTCTCCTTCTTTGACGTTTTTTATATTCTCTTGTTGATTGTTTTTATTAGGTATTCCACAAGGTACTGGTATATCTATTAAAATCATTAAAAAATCATTAAAAAACAAATAAAAGCACACATACACACACAATAAATATAAATATAATATAAAACAAATATTTTATTTAACATATTAACAATCCAGATAAAATTTAGAAATTTTTAAATTATTTTTAGCTCTAATCTACAAATTATTTAATGTACCTCTATGTTACATAAATACATAATATTAAAATTAATGTAAAACATTTTTATATCCTTCAATTAAAAATAAATATTTTAATTTCTTTCAGCAAGACTAACTTTTAACAAACTATAAAAAATCTTTTATATTAATAAAATTATAAAAGTAAAGAAAATTGTATAAGAAAATAAAAAATGTATAGAAAGAAAAAGGAGAAAAAATTTTTAATTACATTAAGTAATTATTAAATTCTATCGATAAATAAATTATTAATACTTCCATAAAAAATATAAATATTGTTTTACAACTCACTTATTTCTTCCATTTCCAAGTCAAGTTCCACTGCTTCAGCTGGACATGAAAGATTCATGGGGTTTGTGATGAAACTCTCATTTATATTTAACAATGTATTATTAACTATGTAACAATTAAAAAAAATTTTTTGTTATTTATTTACTGTAATTTACACAATAATAGAATTAATAGGTTTTTTATTTTTAATAAAAAATCAATTTTTTAACTTATTTATTTTTTAATTTGCATAAAAATTTATTACTTATTTTTTATTACCTTCGTTTACAATATCGTTATCATCTTTTTCTGAAGAATTGTCAGTTTCCGAAAGAAACTGTGAAGGTAACACGCTATCAAAATATATTACTTGGTTATCGATTTTCCCATATGTTTCTTCTTCATTATTATCTGTTAATATAGAGTAATTTTTATTATTATAAATAAAAAAAGTTTCTTATTTTTGTATATAAATAATTGTATATAAATAATTAAAATTTTTGTATATAAATTGAATAATTCTATAAATTTTTTACATGTACTATCGAAATTGATACATAAAAAAATATGGGAAAACAAAAATTAATAAAATTAAGAAGACTCTATTAATGTTATTAGTCAACTTTTGTGAACTATTAATTAATAAAAATGTATGCTTACTTTTTTCGATGTGTCTTCCATATTCTGAGTGTTTTTCTTTTCTACATGTCAATGTTTCCTTGCCAAGGTTCAATTTGGAATCATCAATATGTTTATTTACGAGTTTTTGCACAGAGCTTTCTTCATTGTTTTGTATTAACTTATAATTTGTAGGAGGTTTTGGAACATCTATTTTTATTTCAGTTCAATATTAATATTTTTGAATAGTTTCTAAATAAAACATATGTAAATTTATACTTACATAGATCTTTCTGTCGATTTTCCGTTAATTTGTGCTTTTTATGGTAGGTTGATTTCTTATCAATTTTTTTTTACAATTAGTTATTGATATATATTTGATATTTAGATTTGAGTTCGCGCGAGTTACGACACCGACGTTAGGCGCTCGCGAACGTGTAAGCGAAGTGGGGAAGCTGTTCCTTTTTCCCGTTCGCTCATGCGAGAGATCGAGAGAGATCTCTGAGAGTTCGCGGTATTCAGTCACTAAAGAAGTATTGTCATTGTATTAGCTATTAGAAATATAGTTATCCAAATTGGAAGTAGAGATCATTTTAACTCCTTTGCATATTCGCTCCATCTCACGAATACAACAGTTGGCGACGAGGATGTGATATTTCGGTACCAATAAAGAAGTGAGAACCGACGTTTAAAATTTTTTTTTTTCTGGAAAATTCGTCGTTGAACGAGGAAACCGCGTGGAACAGTCTCGAAGTTGCCACGTGGCAGGTGAGGCATACAATTTAAAATGTCGACACCGCGATCGAGTGGACAGACTCCGGTACCGGGAACAAATCCAGAACCGAGGATAACGTTCGCTAATCCGCTCCAAATAGATATGTTTGATCCGACGCGTCAGCCGTTGGAGCGTTGGTTACAACGTTTGGAAGGAGCGTTCCGAGTTTTTCAAGTTAGAGAAGAAACGGATCGAACAGCCTATTTGCTACATTTCGTAGGCGTAGAAGCTTTCGGGATATTAAGCGATCGGTTAGAACCCGCGGATCCATATATGCAATCATACGACACGCTGGTGGAGAAATTAAAGGAATTTTACTCGCCGGAACCGTTGGAAATTGCGGAGATTTATATTTTTCGGAAGCGAACGCAACGCGCGGAGGAGAGTGCGCAGGAATACATGGCTGCCCTTCAAAAGTTGTCGTTACATTGTAAATTCGGAGAATATTTACAAACAGAATTGAGGAACCAATTTGTTTTTGGTCTGAAAAACCCAAGGATACAGTCAAGACTCCTAGAAACGGCTCATCTTACGCGAGAATCCGCTTTGAAAATTGCTTGTGGTATGGAATTGGCGGAGAAGGGAGTGAGCAAACTGAAAGAAGAAAATTCGGCGGAGGCAGCCGTGGACTTTGTCGGTGCAGGAGCGAAGCAAAAGAAAAACCAGGAAGGACGGAAAGAAGCCAAGAGCAGCAGCCAAGGAGCGAAGAAGGAGCTTAAAGCAACGAAACGCTCTCATTTTTCGAATTATAATAACACGCGTTTTCATTCTAAAAGCAACATTGTATGTTTTAGATGTGGACAGGCTCATTTAGCAAGCAGTTGCACCCTCCCTCGGCACATTAAATGCAGAGGATGTGGAGGTTTTGGTCACTTACAGAAAGTTTGCAAAAAGAAAGGTCAGGCCCACATGTTAGAAGAAGTTTGTCGAGTGGACGGACCAGAGCATCTCGAGCACAGGGCGAAATTTACAGTATCTCTTTGCGTCGAAGATCAAAAAATTGTTTTTGACGTTGACTGTGGCTCGGCGGTTACGCTGGTAAGCGAGAAATGGCTTAAAAGCATGTTTCCGAATTTAGTATTGTATAAAACACAATTAAAATTGCGGTCTTATTGTAAGGAAAATTTCGTGCCACGGGGTTATGTTAAAGTTAAAGTTAAAGATACGGATAAAATAAAAATGTTAAATATATACATTGTTAAATATGATAGAGATCCGTTGTTGGGCCGAGAATGGATTAATCAACTAAAGAAATTAGCTTCAGTTAAAAATAGCTTAGAAGAAGTAGAAAATATTAAAATGCTAGAAGAAATAAATCAAAAAAGATTGACCGATCTATTGGAAAAATATAAAAATGTCTTAAACGAGGATTTTGCACATATTGAAAAACATCAAGCGCATTTGAAGTTAAAACCGGATGCAAAACCGGTATTTATTAAAAGTCGTGTGGTACCTTTTAAAATTTTAGAAAAAGTTGAAAAAGAATTAGAATGCATGGTAGAAGCTGGAATTTTAGAAAAAGTTGAATCTTCGAGATGGGCGACGCCAATCGTGCCCGTATTGAAGAAGAACGGTGACGTTCGAATTTGCGGTGACTTTAGTGTCACGGTAAATCCAGCATTAATTGTAGATGAGCATCCTTTGCCCACAATAGAAGAATTATTTATGTCAATGTCCGGCGGCACGATATTTTCTAAAATAGATTTAAAACAAGCGTATCTACAGTTGCCAGTCGCGCAAGCGGATAGAGAGATACTTACTTTAAGTACGCATAAGGGTTTATTTAGATGTAATAGATTAATGTACGGTGTCGGCACCAACTATTTGGCAGAGGACAATAGAAAACATATTACGAGGAATACCAGGGGTAGCAGTTTTCCTCGATGACATTAGGATCGCAGGAAAAGATATTGAGCAACATTTAAACCGATTAGAGTTAGTTTTGAAGAAATTATCAGAACATAATATACGTATAAACTTAGACAAATGCGCATTTCTTAAGGATCAAATTACATACTGTGGTTACGTGATAAGTAAAGAAGGAATCGGTAAAGAGCCAAAGAAGATTGAATCAGTTCAAAAGATGCCCAGACCAACTAACGTTACTCAGTTACGAGCTTTCATTGGTTTAGTTAATTATTATGGGCGATTTATTAAAACCTCAGTAATCTCTTATACCCTCTAAATAATTTATTAAAGAAAAATGTTGTTTTTAAATGGTCGAGAGAATGTGAGATAGCTTTTAATAGAGCTAAATTAGAATTTGGAAGTAAAAACGTTTTGACTCCTTTTAATCCAAAACTGCCTCTGGTACTCGCCGTAGATGCTAGCCCGTATGGAGTAGGAGCTGTACTTTCACACATATATCCGGATGGTACAGAGCGTGCAATTCAGTATGCGTCGAATTCCTTAACGGAGACACAAAAGAAATACGCGCAGATTGATAAAGAAGCGTTTGCAATTGTATTCGGAGTCAAAAAGTTTCATCAATTCTTGTATGGAAATCGTTTCACATTATTAACGGATCATAAGCCGTTGGCTCAAATTTTTAATCCTAAAAAAGGGCTTCCAGCATACAGTGCATTGCGTATGCAACATTACGCGGTATTTTTGCAAGCCTTTAATTTTGAAATTAAATATCGTAAATCCGAAGAACATGGAAATGCGGATGGATTTTCACGATTACCCATACAAGAAAAGAGAGCCGGAAATTACGATACAGTCGACATATTTCAAATCGAGAATTTGGAAACGTTGCCTGTAACAGCGAAAAACATTCGAGAAGAAACGAATAAGGATAAATTTTTAAGAAAAGTTCGGCAAACATTAGAGAAAGGGAAAAGTCTCGCTCCATTAAATTATAAGGATAACGAATTTGCGTTACAAGACGGTGTAGTTTTTAGAAAAGAGAGAGTTGTTATTCCGGAAACTCTAAGACATAAAGTATTAAACGAATTACACTCGGGTCATTTTGGTACAGTGAGAATGAAACAATTGAGCAGAAATTTTTGTTGGTGGCCGGGAATAGATAAAGATATTGACCAAATTACAAAAAATTGTAGAGCATGTATTACTTGTAGTAACAATCCTAACAAAGTTAAACATCACTGGGAGGCTGCGTCTCAACCGTTCGAGCGGGTACACGTAGATTTTGCAGGCCCGTTCATGGGACGCATCTTTTTAGTGTTAGTGGACTCGCATACAAAATGGCCAGAGGTACATATTATGAAGAATATGTCGGTACAGAATACCATCGACAAATGTAGAGAAATTTTCGCGACGTTCGGCCTACCACAAGTGTTAGTTTCGGATAATGGTCGCACATTTATAGCCGCAGAATTTCAAGATTTTTTAAAAAGAAATGGTATTTATCACAAACGCACAGCTCCGTATCACCCAGCTACGAATGGATTAGCAGAACGATTTGTACAAACGTTCAAACAAGCGATGCGTAAATTAGACAGTACCGACAGTAACATTGAAACTAATCTGCAGAAATTTTTCTTCCATTATAGATTAACACCACATTCAGAATCGAATAAATCTCCCGCGGAAGTTATGTACGGCAGGAAATTAAGAAGCAGATTGGATTTAATGTTTCCTAAAATAAATAAAGAAAGGGAGGCTCTAGAGAGCTCTAATATTATAAAAGAATTTAAAAAGGGGGAAAGAGTTGCGGTACGAGAGTATTTAGATAAAAATATCAAATGGCGTTTTGGAAACGTAGTAGCAAGATTAGGTAAATTGCATTATGAAGTTAGGTTAGACGATGGACGAGTTTGGAAGCGTCATCTGAATCAAATAAAAGCGATAGGAAAGCACAGTAGTAGCAATCCGCAGCCCAGCGAATATTTTGACCATAATGGTCCAGTAGAGTCAAGCATAAATTCAGATAATGACTTACAACCAAACATATCAGGAAATTTCGACCCTGATTGCTCGAAACACCGCTCTGAAAATGAGCAGACAATCGAATCCGAGGAAGGGAGCACTGCTGAAGCCAACGTTCCACATACACCTACCTCACAGATTGATAAGCGGCAATCGAGAGTAGATCCTGAGGGACGTCCTCAACGAAACAGAAAACCTCCAGAAAGATACGGACATTATCTTTCATGGTTCTAAAGCTATATTGTCCGTTAGACATTATTCGCTCGTCCTTCTGTGAGTCTTAAATGTTTAATTTACAGGGGGAAGAGCTGATATATATTTGATATTTAGATTTGAGTTCGCGCGAGTTACGACACCGACGTTAGGCGCTCGCGAACGTGTAAGCGAAGTGGGGAAGCTGTTCCTTTTTCCCGTTCGCTCATGCGAGAGATCGAGAGAGATCTCTGAGAGTTCGCGGTATTCAGTCACTAAAGAAGTATTGTCATTGTATTAGCTATTAGAAATATAGTTATCCAAATTGGAAGTAGAGATCATTTTAACTCCTTTGCATATTCGCTCCATCTCACGAATACAACAGTTATATTATCTATTTAAAAAATATAAAATATATAAAAAGTACACAAATATTAAAGTGTTTTTTTGCTAAACATTTTTAATTAATTAAAAAAACTTAATGCTTACTTAAATCTTCATTTTCATTTTCTTTATCATCCGAGGAAGAAGTGCAATAACGAGATGGTTTATTGATTCTTCGTTTCTGCGAAGATGCGTTTATATTATACATTTTATTTTTTACACTTGATAATGTTTCTTCGTCATTCGTAGATATATTTGTTGCTTGAATTTCAAAATCTCTCGCTTCCTTGTACGTACCTGAAAAAGTTAGAAATTAAGTGAGTAATTTAGGTATTAATATATATACATACATACATACATATATATATATATATATATATATATATATATATATATATATATATTATTTATTATTAATATATATTCACATTCTTTTAGAGATATATAAAAACATTTTAATATAGATATCTTAGACATTTTATAATACCTTCGTTTATTTTTTCTTTTTCATCATCTGTATGCATTAGTATTGTCTCACTTTCATCAGACATATATGTTTCCTGTGATGCGTTTGTGTTTTTATAATGTGTTTCTTCAATATTTGCTAGGATTGTAGAATTATCTCCTACAGTATTAGTGCCTGATGCAATGGTGTATCCAGAGTATTTACCCAATATATACCATTTGAGTCTGTTTTTTAGTTCGACTGGTGTTGGGTGATCGTATCCTCCACTCGTCATTCGTAAATAAGAAAACAAATTCTCAAGAACATCTTGATTTAATCTATTAGTTAATAAATATTGAATTGGACGTGCTTCTGATGAGTAATAGTCTTTTATATATATATATATATATATAAACTTATCACGTAGAGACTTATTACATCCCAGCTAACAAGGTGACGTCAAAATGACGTGCATTTTTCAGCCCGCAAACGTTATTAGTAACATGAATTGGACGTCATTTCGACGTACCTATAACGTCATTATGTCACAGTCTATTGACGTCATTTTTGCAACGTCATATGACGTCGACAAGTTACGTAAAAATGACGTTTTTTAGACGTCTTAGGAACGTTTTTTAAACGTTTTATTAACGTCAGTTTGATGAAATAAATGAAAACACAATATATATTTTGTTTCAATATATTTTATATTATTCATACAAAAGAAATACACAATAGTAAATATATTATTTGTTTTACAAAATTAAAACATAGTTTTTTAACTATAAAATAGAAATGATTAAATGATCTAATAATGATTTGTATGTAATAAAGGAAAAGAAACATATTTCTTTTTATAAGGAAAAACTAAACACTTAGCATCTATATCATTTAATTGCCATATTTTTAAATCAGATAGTTATTCAACAACAAAAATATTTAATTCTTGTGAATGAAATGGATAGTTATATAATGAACTATATTTAGTAAACATTTTTCCTACTACGATAGTTCCTTCATGTTTTAATTTAATAAAATTATGTATTTGAACAACATTTGATTTAATGAGGCAATAACAGTCAGCTTTAGAATGTGAATAAATTTTTAATATAAAATCTTTAAAATTAACTTTTTTGTACTGGGCAGAAAATGATGTTAATATATTTAGTATTGGTCCAACGCAATGTTCTCTTTCTAATGTAGGATATATTTGTGTATTATTTTTTTTGTCTCCCAATAAATCATATTCTGCAATTCTATTACAAAGTTGTACTAATGGTTCTTTAGGAGATTTTACAAGTCGCGATAACTGTCCTAGAAAATTTTCGAAGGGAAAAGCAGAAAAGTTATCAAGTTGTCCGTATTCTTTTATCAGTTGGTAAATGTATGAGAGAGTGAACATTGTATACCATAAATTCAGGATTGTATAAATGTTCACAATGTTTTACAAAAGTCTTCAGCATTTTAGAAACTAATTCACAACCGTGATTTGATATGTGTTTGTCAAAACACAAAATAACTATAGAGAAATGAAAAAGTAGAAAATGTTCGTAAAATGAAACATTTAAAGTTTCTGCAAGCACAACTGACCCTAAATATAATAAAAAAGAACAAAATTCAGTAGCCTTAAAACGCGCAATTTCACATACATTAGTAGCCTAGGTTTTCTATTTATTTCTTGCGGAAAATATTTTTTTAATGTGTTACGTCGTATTAAAAATAGAATTTCTCCTATTTTCGGGTCAATGCATCTAAGCAATTTACCCTGGGAACGGAGATCAGGTTGTGCAGTTTTTAGGATTGAGTGATAGGAGGAAGGATCGGATAGTGAGAGGGGAGGACGATTGGGAATCCGGTCCCGAAGAGGTCGCGGAGTTTATAAGCAAATTTACGGGGATCGCCTTTGGGAATATTTTTATAGTCAGGGAATTTGAGGTTGATTTCTAATTTGTTGAGAACATACGCAGGGACTTTCGATTGTTTGAATTTATTTTCTAGTAGTGCTAATTTTTTAAATAAGGGAAAAGGATCCTGGTTTGAAATAATGGCAGTTTTGATTTGAAACTTTAATCTCTTCACTTGCACTCGACGTTCGCCTTTGGAAGGCATGAAAGAAAGATAGTTATAACAAAACGCACCAAGGAATTGTTATTGCGAGGACGGGGGCCACACTTATTGGCAGCGACAGTCCTGGAGATTAGGGCCACACTGATCGGCAGCGACAATCGTAACAACTCCTTAGATATCGTTGTGTTTAATGTAAATTAACAAGAATTTAACTCGAGGCAAGGCAGAGATTTAAGTTCTGTCAGAATTATTATAAATGATATTCGAATTTATTAAAAGAAAAGAAAAGAAATATAAGATATTATAAAAGATGCTACGTAAACTACTAAGAGAGTGCGACTATATGGTTCTCACTTTGAATTAAAATTCGAGGACTCGAAAGAATAAAGAGTATTGCGAGTCGTGTTCCGAATAGTGTTGCGCTTGAATAGCGTTGGTTGATTTGATTGACTGAAGTCTCGAAGAAATCTGCGTGTCTCTGCTTTTTGCAGCTTCTTTTATACCTTAGTAGATCTCCTCTTAATAACCAATCAGCACTCTTTAAGTTTGGAAGGACCTATAATCGCACTTGCTTACTTAAGATAAGAAAAGGGAGAGCAGAGTTCCGCGTAAGCCCCACTCTTGACCCTACGGAGTCTCGACTTAGTTCTAAAAGTTTAAACTATATATTTACAATAAAAATTTGATTAGTTTGTCTAGTCTATGCTTATCCTTATGCGAGGAGAATCTATCAGGTTTTTGAATCATTGTTCTATCTCTTCTAGATCTTGAGATATTTCAACAAGTATTATTTTATTGTAATTTTTAATGATTTGCTCGTTCTCGCATTCAGAAAGATTTCTATCCTATTGCTAAAATTACTTGGTTATTATAGATGCATGCATATAACTTATTTTACAAAAGAGTTTCCTGAGAGAAAGAGAAAAAGAAATTAAATTTCTTTGTTCGAAAATGATTTGGTCGTAGCAATCGTGATCTAACGCGTCATCGGTGCCCGTCTCTTATCTTAGAGACGGTTGAGCGTATAAACATCGATACCGGAGAATAAGATCCTCTGGAATGCTCGAAAGAAAAATTTAGATAAAGTCTTAGAGAAACTCTTTTATAATAGCAGAATATATATATATAATAAGAGAAAGAGGTTTACTGGGATGTAACAAATGCAACCATTTTTTCAGAAATGGTATTTATTTCGCGACTTGATAATCGTACATGTAAATCTCCACTCATCCAACAAGTTAAAAGTTTGCGAGTTACCCCTAAGCATACATTATGCATGTAATCTATTGGAAAGCAAGTAACAACAAACAAGTCCAATATTTAATTTTAATAAAGGTGTATCGCTTAAATGATGCTCTTCATCACGTTTACATCGAAATGATTCATCTGTTCTTAGCTCTTCGTCTACATTTTTTAGTATTACCTTTCCTTTCATAGCTGTCTTGTTCGAGAATTTTCGTTTTACTTTCTTTACATAATAATCACCACGCACAATACATTTTTCACAAGAAAAGTAACCGCCGTGTGATTTTACACATTTCAAATACGATCGCGCAGGGGCATCGCAAACAAATGAATAAATCTGTACTTTATAATGTTTTTCTGCTAATTGAAAGCCATTAGTAAGCAAATGCGACAATTCAATTATAAAATCATCCAAGAAATCAGATAATGGTTGTGGTTTCGATATTCCACAAAAAATTCCAATCACAAATGGTTTCCGAACAGAATTTTGCACCATTCCTAAAATTGGCCACAAATTTATACTAGAATTTTTAAATAAGCAGAGTCCATCTACATTAATAATAAGTTTAATAATATTTTCCGAAAAATTAGAGTTTTTAAAAAGATGTGTCTTTAACGCATTTTCAATGCCAAGATAAATGAATTGTCCATTTTTCAATTCTTTGATATTAACCCTATTCGGTCACACTTCAGTAAAATCGTGTAACAGTCACACTGGGTGAATTTCACCCAGCGTCGAAAAAGTAATATAATAAATAATACAATATAATATAATATATAAATATAATATAATATAATAAGTAATATAATATTTTCATAAAAAAAAGAATATAATATTGCTCGTCACAAAAAGTATATTTATTTTAATGTTTGAATGCGCGAAAAATGTCGAATTTTAAAGAGTGTTTATTTTACTTGAACAATGAAAATAAATAAGTAAAAATTATTATAACACAAAAATATTGTAAAAAAAAAAAAAAAAATTTCTCTTGGGTGAATTTCACCCAGTGTGACCGAATAGGGTTAAATTTCAATGACGAAGTCTTCAAAAGCGTTCTAACATCAAGAGGCAGTTCTGGATGAAATGAATGTAAGATATGAAGTAATGAACTAATTGATGCATGAAAAACATTCGAGTTTGTCAATGCCCACATTCTTATAGCATCTACAATTGAACTACAGTTGTTAGATTCTTGTATTGTATGTGTATTTTGCATTCTGTATCATTACTTATTTCTTCAATACAATCAGAAGATGTATTAAAACAATAACTGTCAACATCACTTGTCGATAAATCTATGTCAGTATATTCAACCATGATTGGAGAGTTACATGTAGGAAGATTATCAAATTGCGTGAATGATTCCCCTTACGAAAAAGAATTATTGCCGATTACATATAAATATTACTAGATATCACACAAGAATATTACTGGATATTACAGGAAATATTACTGGATATTACAGGAAATATTATTAGATATCATAGAAAATATTACAGGATATTACTGAGAATATTACTGGCAATTACACAGAATGCAATAATTATTTCGTACCACTGCCGAAATATTACTGCTTAAATATTACTGCCAGTAATATGAGAAACCTGTCCCAAACAACACAAATGTCTTAAAGACATCTAAAAAAAGGTATCAAAAAATGTCTAAACAATTTTAGACATTTTTTGATACCTCTTTCAAATGTCTTTAGGACATTTGTGCTGTCTGGGTATATAATAATATTTAATATTAATAATAATATTTATATATAATAATATATTATATTATTTAATAGATACATTAAGAAAACTATATATATTATTTGAACAATATATATTTATATATATATTAGGGTGGGCCAAAAAAAACTTTTAATTTTTTTTTCCTTAGATACTATGAAAATATCGTCCAAGATGACGAAAAAAAAAATCTGGTAAAGTTTGAGCTCTTAATATTAATATTAAGAGGTGGCGATTTGTGATTTTTGAATTCCTATTTAAATAACACAGAAATATTTTTTTATTTTCTTTGGATTTTTATTGTGTTTGAACGGATAATTATCTAGTAAAAACCAAAACTTATTCTTGTAGGGAATTCGACGATCTACAAAAAAGGTCTGATATGATTTTTTGCTAAGTCAACTCTTTCAAAAGTTATTTGAGGTTAAAGTCTAAACCTAAATTGAAAAAGATCATTTTTACAATTTTTTATATTCTATTACAAAATAATGTCTTATAAGTATAAAATATTTCATTTGTTATGACCTTTGTTGTTGTTATTCAATAAATTTATTGAAAAAAATTTTTTTTCATCCAGCATGATTCAAATAAAAATACACTTTGTAATAAGTGACACACTTAATAATACACTTTGTGATAAGTTTCATTGAAAATGAAATATTTTATACTTATAAGACATTATTTTGTAATAGAATATAAAAAATTGTAAAAATGATCTTTTTCAATTTAGGTTTAGACTTTAACCTCAAATAACTTTTGAAAGAGTTGACTTAGCAAAAAATCATATCAGACCTTTTTTGTAGATCGTCGAATTCCCTACAAGAATAAGTTTTGGTTTTTACTAGATAATTATCCGTTCAAACACAATAAAAATCCAAAGAAAATAAAAAAATATTTCTGTGTTATTTAAATAGGAATTCAAAAATCACAAATCGCCACCTCTTAATATTAATATTAAGAGCTCAAACTTTACCAGATTTTTTTTTTCGTCATCTTGGACGATATTTTCATAGTATCTAAGGAAAAAAAAATTAAAAGTTTTTTTTGGCCCACCCTAATATATATATATATATATATATATATATATATATATATATACAGGGTGTTCCAGAACTGGCGGAAAAGTTTTTAATAACAGATTTTTTATAAGATTCTAAGTCGAAAAGTCCTGTACCAAAAAGTGATCCGATGAATAGAATTTGAATGGTGAGGCATTAAAGTTGACGTATGGAAGTGCATGAAATTTGCGCGGTCAGGATCGGCGCAACCGAGTTCGGCATATGTTCCACTCATGACTCGTATACCGCGACGATTTGTGTTTCTCATTATTCTACATTATTCCGCTATTCGTAAAATGAATTTTCTAATCATCTTATTAATAATGATAGTTATCTTTATTAATTAATAATTATGTATTTTGATTACGAACTTATTGCAGTTTTTACACATGAGATATGCGGGATATTCATTACATTAACTTAACAAGAGACAAATTTAAAATAATTAATCAATAAATAATTGGTCATAATTTTAATTTTTTTTAAATGCCCACCATTCACTGCAATGCATAGACGTGCACGTTTTATTACATTTTGATACGCTCTTTCGATCATATCTTCTATGATATAGCCTAAAGATCAGAGATCGGCAAAAAATTAATAATAAATATTATTTTTAATTATTTATCAGAAAATAATAGTTTTCGATTATTCGATTTACTAATAATCGAGACAAAAAATTATTTAATTACTTTATTAATCATTAATCCAAACTGAGAAATCTTTTGTTACTTGATTAATAATGAGAAACACAAATCGTCGCGGTATACGAGTCATGAGTGGAACATATGCCGAACTCGGTTGCGCCGATCCTGACCGCGCAAATTTCATGCACTTCCATACGTCAACTTTAATGCCTCACCATTCAAATTCTATTCATCGGATCACTTTTTGGTACAGGACTTTTCGACTTAGAATCTTATAAAAAATCTGTTATTAAAAACTTTTCCGCCAGTTCTGGAACACCCTGTATATATTAAATTAAAATAAAAAACAAAACTTATTAAAAAATTTTTTTTAACTCAAAAAATCAGCAGTATTTTTTTGCATTATTGCATTTGCTACAAACAGCAGCCCGAAATAATTTCTCATTGTCCCGATTCTTTTCCCCGTACCGTTCATATATGTATGCTGTAAAAAAAAAATTATATTTAATAATTAATATATACCTGGAAAACATACCGATTATGGTATTTAATAATTCTCCTTTTAATATTTATTTTATATTATCATGCACATTCAGATTTTATATTTTACCTGCAACATCTGCTACACGTGTGGGATCGAGCTGACGTGTTGATGCTTTTGGACAATTTTTTCCTTTATTCGCATTGGCTGGCTTCCCTGTTAAGCTGCTTTCTCGTAATTCCTCACGATCGAACACCAACCCAAGTAATTCGCTTGCCATCATTGACAGGCCGTCTTTGTCATTAATTTTTTCCAATTGTTGATTGGTCAAAAATCGATCCCCAAAATATTTTCCATCTTTCTGTAAATAATGAAGAATTCTTTTAAAAATATATTATTGTAAAATACAATAAAATTACAAATTATTATATAATTTATTTAAAAATGAATAAATTATACTGACCCTTGATTTGATCTCATCCTTGATCGTTACCAATTGACGTTTCTCGTCGCGTTTTGTTTCAACGGTTTTAACAATTTGATTCAAAGTTGGCTATAAAACAAAATATACATTTCTTTTTACTGTTAATTATTCACATCAACATATTTATGTATGTGTAAAACATTTAAATAATGAACATTTAAAATACCGTTTCATTGACATCCTGTGAAGCAAGTATTGTCTTATTTTCATAAGGTACGGTAAAAACTACATAATCGTTGTTCAGTGATTTTTGATTTACTGGCGGGTCAAACGAATCTATGAAGCCATCGAAAAGAATATCTTGAACATTATCTTCGGCTCTGTCTTTATGTAAATTGTTCACATTCTGTAAAAGAAAAGAATGTTTTATAGAGAATATCTAATATATATTTACATTTTTTGTTTTATTGTACTGAAAATGTATGTGTATATTTGAAACTTATTTTAATTTTTTTTAAACTCACCTGTTTTGTATTGACTACCTTCCGTTCATTAATTTTTAAGAATTTTATAATTGTCGCCGTCATGTCTTTTATGTCTTTTAAATCTGCAAACCAAAAATATATACATTGTTATATAATTTTACATAAAAGAAATTTATATTGTTTGTTTTTACATTTCTGAAAGAAAAGCAAATCTACCTTTTGTGGTAACCACTTTTATTTCTTGATTTTCATGTTTTAATTTTGAATTTTCGGCTTCCAATACTTTATTTTTATTTTTCAAAGCTAGATTTTCTTCTTTGAGAAATTGTATTTTATTTTTACGTGTTGATGGAGTTCTCGTCGATATCATCTCATAATCGTCTCATAATCTGATGATGAGTTAGAATCCGAATCTGCATTAATCATCTACATATATATACAGTATAAAATTACATTTCTTACATCTCAATAATAAAAATAATGCACTTTTTAAATATATTATAAAGCATAAAAAAATATAAATTCTTACACTTTGCACTTTTGCATGATTCTTTTTTTAAATTTTTTCCAATATATTTTCCCCCACTTTTTTCGCAGCACAAGCTGTCAGTTTTAATTGATGTTTATTTGTTTCCTATAGCGAAAATACAAGACGCTTTAGTGACATAATATAAAAATAAATTTTATCTACTGAATTATCACAATAATGAATATAAAACTCTGTTTACATAAGGATTACAAATCTATAATTAACTTGCCGGATTGACATGTCAGTAAGCCGACTTCAGGTCTATGAAATTAATGAACACTAATTACATTTACGTTTATTAATTACGGCTCTTCAAATTAATATTTTTACGTACTTTAAGTACTTTCTTTTTATTATTACCCTCTTCAGTACACTTGTCACTACTGCTGCTGTTCTTCTTTTTAGCAGCGTACTTCTTCCTGTCTTCCTTCGTTGGGTTTGGTATCCCCAATCTGTAAATAAAGAAACATAAATATTAATAATAATTTTAAAAATATACAGATATTTAATATACAGGCTAATATTTCCAGATAGCATATCCAAAATGCATCCAAAAGATATCTAAAAGATGTCATCCCTACTCATCTTGTCATCCTAAAAACATCTTCGGAATTTTTTGGACAGCTGTGCTGTCTGGATTGTTACTACCATGCAATTATATAAAATAAACGATATATAAAATTTCCTGTTGAAAAAATATACTTTATATTACTAACCTCTAAATCCTAAAATGGTCACGACGTGTGGATCCCACTTGCAATTAAGAAATTTTTTTCTTCATTTTTGAACTCAGTGGACCAACGGCGCAATTCGGCCAATGAATAATCACATGTTCGCCGCTTTTTATAAGCGTATTTACACTTTCTTCTTGTTTTATACTTGTTAACCACACGAAATATCCAATGGCTACATTTCGATTTTCGTTGGGAAACTCTACGAGAATACACTTTTCGTCATTGAACTCTTCTATTTCATTCATATCCATTATTAAATCCGATAAATTATAATCGTCGTAACTTTTTAAATATTTTGTCGGCACGGTCGTAACCACATTAAACCTTTGTCTAGTGATGCCAGAAAGAAGACACAAGAAACAAGCAATCGTAAACGAAGGAATAACACAAACAAATGACAACCGCGTTGGGTCGACGCGTCGAGTTTACATATATGTACATACATATATACATACTTTCTTTGCGCTTGCGTCTTCTTTCTGGCATCACTGCCTTTATCTGTCACCATCTTCACTTCTCCACGTCATATGATTTTTGTGTTTTTGTATAAATTATTGACGATTTTGAAACTGAGTATCGATGAGCATAATGAAACGAGGCTCTTATAAGGAACATTTAAAAAGGACTGGCGATATTCCTCTATCGACAGACTATTCTCGAAAGAAAAGACGAATCGGTGAATGTAGTGACGGGCAACAGGTCAACATGCGATGAAGAGGTTATGTTCCCTGATGCACATGTAAGTACATAATAAATAATTCTAAATTTGCAGTCTAAAATATAATTGTGGTGTTTGATTTACTTACATGAATTTTGTTAAATTATAACTTCATTGATATATATATATATATATATATATATATATATATATATATATTTCTTTATATGTTTATCAAGCATTTGCAATTTGTATATCTGTATTGATACATACGAATATTATGTGCAGAATAATGGATTACCGTATGATGACCTGTATGAAAATGAAGATTTTGAAAATCAACAGGAACTACAAGTAGATCATTCATGTACTACAAACCTTAATAATATTGACGATAGCAATTCATCGTTTGAAGAGGTTGATGAAGGTGATGACAATGAACAGCAAAGCGATACCAGTAATAGCAATAATGAATTAAACTATGACCAACAAGATAATAATGACTGTGATAATATTGATGAACACAGATCATCAAGTGTTAACGATTTCAGTGAAGACTCGGAGAATTTTGAATCAGATCATGATGGAGAAGATGTAAACAAGCTACACATTGATATTGGAGATCATCGCAATATCGATCCCAATCATGACGTTAATCAGGTAAACAGATATATTGAAATTACTTACGTATAGAATATACGTAATATAGAATATATTTTTTAATATTAAAAAAAATGTATTACAGTGCCGACAAGTTTTATATGAAGGCTGCGATTTAACAAAAGAAGAAAGTGTGTTTATAATGATGAGTGTGGCTCTACGTCACCATTTCACGGATGCAGCATTGCAATCTTTCATTCAGACCATTGATTGCCATCTCCCTCGCATATGTCACGGTTCAAAATATCTATTTTGTAAATCTGCACCAAAGCATACTTATCGCATATATTATTTTTGTCCCCAATGTATACTTATTTTAAATGTTGACGATGACTATGTTACTGTAAAATGCGATAACTGTTTGCAAGAGTATAAACCGTCACAGCTCAAAAAAGATGGGAAATTTTTTATATATATTCCGCTAAAAGAACAACTAATTGAGCTTGTTAATTCTGAGATTTTTATGCAACTTCGGCAAGAAAGTGAGAAAGAAAGTGATGTTATCAATGGTAAAGTGTATCGTAAACTGAAAAGAAAAAATATTATAGGAGAGAATGACATTACTATTCAATGGAATACAGATGGCGTACAACTTTTTAATTCCTCTCCATCTTCTTTATGGCCTATTTTGGTAACGATTAATGAATTGCCTTATCGCATTTGAAAACAATAAATGTTGCTAACTGGTTTGTGGTTTGAATCAAGTAAATCTCCTATGAATGTTTTTCTTCAACCTTTTGTTGAAGAACTAATAGATTTACATTCTAATGGCTTTGTGAAAGCACGACATTTATTCACCAAGAACCAATCCTTATAAAAGTTCATACACTGCTTGCTCCGGTTGATTCTGTTGCCAGACCAGCGATTCAGGGTATGAAGCAATTTAACGGAAAATATGGGTGTTCGTATTGTTATCATAAAGGGGAACATATTTGCGTAGGACAAAATAGACGAAAACAAGTAGGTAGTACCTGGCAGGATCGCCTTACCATGTAAAGTTTAGGATCTTGCAAAGAGAGGAAACTGAATAATGACCATAAGTGAACAAATTTAATAGGCAATCGAATACTGTATACACACAGAACTGCACACGTCTTGACTCGACAAAAAGAGAGGGGCGACAAGACGTTCCACCCATCACCTCACTGTAGAGGGCGCTCTTCGCTCATCCATCACACCACGTTTTCATGGTTCATGAACACAAAAAAATGTAAAGAAACTGACATCTTTAATTGTTATTTTCCAACACTTCCCCTACAATTTAAGATGATTGATCTTTTTTATATAAGAAAACACACACACACAAAAAAAACGAAATAACTACAAAAACGATACAATGCAAGAGCAAAAAAAGTTTAATACATTCCAATGAGAGATCTTAAGTGGTAAAACTGAACTCGTGGAATTGGTTTCGTACAAATGTCCGCTATTTGCTTCTTACTGCACACATGCATCACACACAAATGATCATTTACAACTTGATCTCGCAAATAGTGGTAACGCACATCAATGTGCTTACTTTTCTTATGAAATTCAGGGTTTTTAGACAATTTTATCGCACTGGTACTGTCTACAATCAACGTCGGTACAGACTTTAAAGGCGAAATGTCCTCAAACAAACGCTTCAACCACACTGCTTCTTTTGCGGCTTCGCATGCGGCTACATATTCAGCCTCGGTTGTTGAGAGACTGACACACTTTTGCCGATTACTTGCCCACGTAATGGCACCACCACAATACACACTGATCATGCCACTGACAGATTTACGCGTTTTTGGATCACTTGCATAATCAGCGTCACTATACACATACAGCTCTCCAGATGCCAAGTTCGCCGAATAGCGAATCCCCGTAGATGACGATCCTCGCACGTACCGTAGAATCCTCTTCACCAAGTTCCAATGTTTCGTCTCTGGCTTCTCCAAGAACTGCGATGCGTAATTGACGGCGAAAACAATATCTGGCCGGGTGGCCACCGCAAGGTACATCAAACAGCCAATCACCTCACGATACGGGGCAGATGACAGAACAGCATCAGCAGTATTCGGATGAATATACTGATCAATAGGAGTGGACACAGGGTTTGCTTTATCCATCTTGAAACGACGCAGCACAGACTCAGCATAACCCTGTTGATGGATTGTTATTGAACCATCAGCATCTTGAGCAATTTGCAGATTCAAGAAGCAACCAAAACTCTCGATTGTAATTTTGAACCTTGACTGCAACTCTCTCAAAAACTCATCAATATCATTCTGTCTTGTCGCTGCCACCAATCCGTCATCAACATAGAGGACTACAAATAGCTTGTTACCATTGACATTCTTGACGAATAAACAAGGGTCTGCACTACTCTCTGCCAGGCCAAGTCCCATCACAACCTCCTTGAATCGATAGTTCCAGCAACGAGGGGACTGCTTGAGTCCATACAAGCTCCGCTTCAACTTGCACACTCGATTGCTCCCATCTGTGAATCCCTCGGGTTGTGTCATGTAGATGTCCTCAGACAGGTTTCCGTTAAGGAATGCCGTCTTCACGTCAAATTGAGCGAGTTTCAAATGCTCAGCGGCCGCAACGCTTAACATCGACCGAAGAGTATCAAATCGCACCACAGGGCTAAAAGTCTCCTGGTAGTCCACGCCTGGCCTCTGGTTGAAGCCGCGCACAACCAGTCTAGCCTTGTGTCGGCTAATACTGCCATTAGGATTCCTTTTGACTTTGAACACCCAACGATTTGTGATGGCTCGTCGATTGGAAGGCAACTCCGTCAATTCCCAAGTAGAGTTCTCAGCCAGAGATTGAAATTCCTCATGCATTGCTTTTTTCCAAAAATCTCTTTCGACTGACTCCATTGTTTCCTTGTAACATCTTGGTTCAAGCTCAGCAACACACATCTCAGCGACGTACCGATCTGGTGGACGTACAGTGCTCCTGTCTCGCAAACGTCTCTAATTCTCGACCACAGGCACATTGTTACTTGCCTGCTTTCCACTAGCTGACTGAATCTTACGTTCTGCATCGATCTCAAGCTCCGTCTGCTCCATGATAACACTCGGTCTTGCATTCTCCACAGACTCATCTATCAGTTCCACTGGCTCAACTGCTTTAGTCTTCGGTTCACAATCAATAGATACAACAGCAACAGTCTTTTCACCAGCTTCAGGCTCAAAAATCACGTTCTTGCTTCGAACTACAGTCCTCCCACCTCGAATCCAGACTCGATAACCGTCGATATCTTGAGAATAGCCCACCAAGACTCCTGGCTTTCCCTTTGCATCCCATTTGCGTCGTCGCTCCTTTGGGATTTGCACAAAACAACTAGCTCCAAATACGTGCAAATGATGCAAGTTCACGGACTTTCCAGTAAAAATCTCATAAGGTGCTTTTCCACTTTCTCCAGCAGGACCAGAACGATTGAGCAAATAGACAGCAGCGTTGACTGCTTCAGCCCACAATATTTTAGGTAATTTCTTCGCTAAAAGCATTGTGCGTGCTGATTCCACGATTGTGCGATTAGTACGCTCCGCACATCCATTTTGCTCTGGAGAATAAGGATTGGTAATCACAAGCTGGACTCCGTTGGCTTTCATGAGCTTCTTCATCTTCTCGTTGTTGAACTCGAGTCCTTCATCACTCTGGAATACACGCAATGGACGTCCACATTGATTTTCAACAAACTTCAAAAACTCCTCGACTTTAGCAACAGCCTCAGACTTTTCTTTCAGGAACTGTACAATACGAAACTTCGAGTAATCGCAGGTGAAACAGATGAAGTACTTAGAGCCTCCCAAAGACTGCTCCTCCATCGGTCCGCAGATGTCAGCATGCATGATTTCGCCAGCTCTCGTTGCACGTTGCGTTCTCGACTTGAAGGTAGCCCTCTGCTGCTTCCCCTCGACACACGCCGCACAAAAAGAGTCATCGATGGTGACTGTCACACCACGATCTCGCAGGAACTTTGCGACATGACGTTTGTCTTGGTGACCCAAGCGCTCGTGCCACACTTGAAGAGACTCAGCAGAAACCAGGTTAGCCTCACAAGGGGCATTGTTCGTTGCAATTTGGATGTGCAATTTATACAGCATACCTCGCTCCACACAAACGTACAACTCCATCCTTGACAAACTCGCACTTTCTTTGATTCACTCGCACAGCCATACCTTTGTCAAGAATAAGACTAAGCGACATCAGATTGCGACGGCCATCTGGAACATGTAAAACGTTATCAATGTGACAAGTCAACCACTTTCCGTTTACCAAAGCCTCAGTATTGATTCTTCCTTTTCCAACAGCAAGCATCGTCGAGTTGTTGCCAACAGCAACAGTGAGAGGTTTTGTGAACGCTTCATAGGTAACAAACCATTCTCGATGACGACAGTAATGGTTTGTGGCTCCCGAGTCCATAAGCCAAATATCTTGCTCACACTCAGCGTTCTCAACTTCCATAACAAAAGCAAAATCACCGCCACTAGCACCACTAGCGTTATTGTTGCTTGGCGTCTTCTTGCCTTTGTCTTTTTTACAGTCCTTCCTCACATGCCCCTTTTCGCCGCAACCGAAACACTTTGGCACTTTTTTTTTCTTCGTGTCAGCAGGTTTCCGCTCAGGAACACGCGTCGAAGCAGCGCCGCTTTTATTTTTCAAACTAGCCGCTGCAAACAACGCCTCCATTTTCTCTTGCTTCACCTTTTGTACGTTGCGCCGCGTGTCGTCGGCGGTGAGAACTGTAATAAGTTCTTCGAAAGTCTGTTTATCTTCTGGGCGTGCCCACCATGACTGTCGAAAACTTTCGTAGCTTTCCGGCAGAGTGTCCAGCAATCGCACCATTAGCGATGAGTCATCCGGCTTCTTGTTCAACTGTTGCAGCTTCAACACAAGCGCCTCAAATTTGGCAATATGGCTGACCACATCGTCACCCGGCGCCATGCTGAAACCGAAAAATTCCGACTGGACTGCGTGCGCAGCCAGCTTCGTTTGCTGCTCAAAAATGGCGTGCAATTTTATCCACATCTCTCTTGCACTTTCACAGGCCACAAGTAATGCTAACATTTTCGGATCAAGCGTTTTCACCAAAATTTGAGCAGCAGCACGATCTGCCTTATCCCATTTCTGCAAAGCCACCGAGTATGCTTGTTGTTCGGCCTGATTTGCACTTGCAGCAAGAACCGCCGGTTTTACCAGTTCACCAATGTACACCTCATAGGCTCCTTCGACGCCTCTTAACAGATTCCGCGACGAGAACTTCCACGTGGTCCAACTGTCCTTTCCCGTTAACTTCTCAACTCCGTGAAAGAATTCCATGTCTATAGCGATCACCAGTAAAACTCTCAGTCAGTCGTAACGACAAAATTATAAAAGTCAATATCGATCCACGGACCTCTGCAAGAAACCACGAACCACGAGCCACGAACCACGCTCTGCTACCATGTAAAGTTTAGGATCTTGCAAAGAGAGGAAACTGAATAATGACCATAAGTGAACAAATTTAATAGGCAATCGAATACTGTATACACACAGAACTGCACACGTCTTGACTCGACAAAAAGAGAGGGGCGACAAGACGTTCCACCCATCACCTCACTGTAGAGGGCGCTCTTCGCTCATCCATCACACCACGTTTTCATGGTTCATGAACACAAAAAAATGTAAAGAAACTGACATCTTTAATTGTTATTTTCCAACAGATACAAAGTTCCGACGGCAACCGGAACAGTGTTCCGACGGCAGATGAGTGTCCGACACGACACTGAGTCTCGACACAACTGTCTTATTCTCGACACGACTGATTCTCGACACGACAGGTTCTCGACACGACTGGTTCTCGACACGACTATCTTATTCTCGACACGACTGATTCTCGACACGACTATCTTATTCTCGACACGACTATCTTATTCTCGACAAACTGACTTGCCCGTCCGGCGACAAGTGCCGGCTTCGAATTTGCGAGCAGCGAAACTCACCTGTTCCGCCCCTTCTCTAGGGCTCGCGATCGCTATTGTCGCGACGCTCTAGCGCCGCGACACGCATTCCTCAAATTTCGCGTAATTTCAGCGCCGATTTCGGCCGCTGCGCGTTCGGCAGATGCTGCCATCTTACAGTATCAACAATTATAAAGACTGCATTTTACAATATTATTTAAATTTTTTTATATGAGTTATAAATGTAGATATTGTAAAGCATTTATAATCTCTGTTTCACAATATAACCTCACATGTTTAATTCATACGTATATATCTATACAAAATAATACAAAAATATATTTTTATCTTACCTTATTGATGTTGAAATACTCTTTACTAATGTACAAACTTAAACTTTAGCACAATTTAAACTTCTGCTCTCTTACTTAAATTTACTAAAAAATAACTTCAAGCACATGATACATGTGGTTTCTGCCTGCACGGGATACGGAAAACGGAAACGCTTGCCGCTTGCAGCGCTGCAAGAAGTGACACGGTAGCTAATAAACCATGCTTTTATTAAAAGCTCTTATCAAAAAGCGGTATGTTGATTGGTTACCGTGTTATTCTTGCCGCGCAGCACCAAGGTAGCAAAATTAGTTTTGACGTCAATTTTACATCAAATTACGTCAAAATAACTATAATTTATAGTTTTTTGTTAATTGTTTTTATAATAGTTTATAATAGCTTATAATAACTTAGAAATTAAAATTATCATCAAAATATATAACGCGTGAACAATGCCATGTCATTATTTGGGCATACAAAATACATTTATATATTCGACGTTAATGTTACGTCTTTTCGATGTAACAGTAATGACGTACTATTTTAGTATTTAAAATCACGTCAAAATAACGTACCATTTAAGTCACATGACGTTATCATCATCAAAATTATATATTTTTTACGTCATTTTGATGTTGTCTTGTTAGCTGGGATAATATGCTTTTTTGAAATGGTAACAGTGCTGATCGCTTTGCTCGCATTGCTTGAATGAAATCATTCATATTATCAAGAATGGTATTTTGTTGTTCAAGATTCATACCATATGCATGTGAGGCGTTACTGTGACCATATTTACACTTACTATTAAAAAGATCAAACCAATCATTAAATATTTGTAATACATTGGCAGTCTCTTTCCATTGTAGACACGTGAGTAAACCCTGTTCTCCACACCAACGTATTGCTGCTGCATTAGTACTCGAAAATACTTGTGCAGCCAGTTTTACGTTTTGTCTCTGTGATTCTTTGACATCCAAATGTGTTTGGCTTAATTTATGTGCTATTTTCAATTCTGTTCTATTAAGTGTTAATAGTTCAGCTAAAGGAGGTTTTGTTGATGTTACTGTCGTTAATTGTGAAGACAGAGTCCAAGAGGTTATTCCTCGCCAATTTTAACAAATGCGGAGCATCAGCGAAAAAATATATATGTAGCGAACTATCAGCAGGATGTGCAATAAAATGTTGCTTCTGGATGGTTTCTTGTAGATTGTGTCTCTGAGTATCTGTAGATATATTTATTCCTATGTTTAATTCATTCCACAGCTTAATGTTTGTTGGCCCCATGTCACACGTCACAGCCACAACAATATATTGCACTTCGTAAAGACATTTTATTATTGTTAACAGAGTATGTACAGACATAGGTTTATCAAATTCATAATAAATTGGGTGCTTCCATGTATGAAATAACCCTCGAGCCATAACGAATTGGCATGTTTTGTTGGGCCCATATATCTTTTGTTCTTTCCGTTGTAAATCTATTTTATTCGAAATATATAGTTCGTCAAATGTTAAAACTGTTAATTTTTCCTCTGTACATATACTCTGCCCTTTCTTTTTCATAATATCAAGTACCTCTGTTAGAATGCCGAGTGGAATATTAAATGTTGAGCTCCAGTAATTTAATGTGGATAGACATGGTAATGGCATTTTTTTTATGTTCCGCAAATATCGGTAGGCCTTTAGACTTATGGACCGTAAAGCAATAGCAGATGTAATATCTTCCGCAGACTAGTTTATGAAATTTGTATTGTCTGAAGTCTTTAATCGTTTTATCTGTCCAGCAGTAAGCTTTTGTAACGCATCTACAGTCATGTCTTTTTTATTATCCACATTTGTGTAATAATGTTAGATTTTTGTTCAACAGTTTTCGTTAATAGTTGTAATTGTTCTTTTAATTTCTTATTGTTTTCAACAAGCATCTGCTGTTCCTGTAGTAATTTATTTTTCTTCATCAGTAACATTTCCTTTTCTAGTTTTTCTTTCATCAGTATCTGCTGTTCCTGTAGTAATTTATTTTTCTCCATCAGTAACGTTTCCTTTTCTAGTCCTTTTTTTTTCATTAAAAACTGCATTAATGTGGTTGTATTTGGTTGATCCGTATCTATTTCAGTACTGTAAAATACAAGCGTGTGCTTTAATAATAATATATAAACTAATTATATTGATATAACTAATAAGAACTTATAACGTTAAACACTACAGATTATACTACATTGTATTTGTCTCTTTTTGTCCTGTATGTACTTCAAGCATATGGCTATTTGTATTCGTCTCTTGTATTTCTGTTATTTCATTTGAAAGGTTGTGTCCGTTTTGTTGTATCTGTTGCTGTTGCTGTGCATATTCAACAAGTTCAGCATAGGTTGGTATACCTGTTCTCACCCTGAAAAATAAATATTTGTCTATATCTTTGTAATAAAATATGTTCTTTGTATTTAGTTAGAAATAGAAATTAAAGTTTTAGAATCAGTTTTCTAAATAAACATTGTAGATAAATAAGTTATGTTTCATGTTTATGTCTTATATCTTAACATCCATTAATATAGATATAATCCATTATATATATATATATATATATATATATATATATATATATATATATACACATATATATATATATATTAGGGCTCTTATTTTTTACCACTTCGAAGATTCGAAGACTTCGAAGACTTCGAGTTAAAATCAAGTTTAAAAAATAAGCTTTTATAGAATAGTAAAAAACATTTAATATACTATATAATATATATAAATTATTTATTTTTATTTTACAAATTAACTGAAAGGATTACATGTTAAGTGAGCACTGATTAGTTAATCATTTGCACATTTTATATATATATATACAGGGTGTCCCATTATAAAACATCCAGTCGAATATTTCGAAAACCAAGCCCGGGAGAGAAAAATTTTTCAGACAAAAGTTATTTGGTTTCGAGGGGCCCATAAGATGATATCATTGGTTTGACCTTGAAGAATTATTTGAAAGTTACATGAAAGTCACCTCAATTTTTTTAAATGACATCCCCTATTTTTTATTACATATTCTTATAGCTGACTTCAAGAGCTTTCCAAAACACTATAATAAAGTATTTTTTTATTAAGTATTTTTCGAGTTATAAAGCTTGAAATAATTTTACATAAACTGTAAAATATCTCGTAAAATATTTACTTTTCGATGACCTTACCTCAATACTTTTATGCACAGAATAATGAGAGGAACCAATTGGTGTCAAGAAAACACATAGTTGTTTTTAAGAAAAAATATGCAATTTGTAACTAACAATTACCCCGAAGGTGAGAGGCGAGTGGACTCACCGAAAACAAGCACCCCGAAGGTGAGAGGCGAGGGGACTCACCGAAAACAAGCACCCCGAAGGTGAGAGGCGAGGGGACTCACCAAAAACAAGCACCCCGAAGGTGAGAGGCGAGGGGACTCACCGAAAACAAGCACCCCGAAGGTGAGAGGCAAGGGGACTCACCGAAAACAAGTACCCCGAAGGTGAGAGGCGAGAGGAGTTTGATTCGTTAGGTACTTTCCTCAAAAATTGTTATAAAAATTACTAAAATTTTCTTAAAAATTGTTATCCAATGCCCAGTCTCAATCTTTCGTTACCCCCACTATCTTTCTATTTCATCGTTTACAGCGCCATCTCAGCGCCGTCACGAATCAAAAAAAATGTTTCGAATAAAACTTACTTATTTTTTTATGGAGAATCCGAATCTGTAATAAAAAATGGGGGTTCCCGTTTGAGATTTAAAAGTTGCCCCCCACCCTACCCCCAGGGGAGCGGGGGCAGGGTCAATTTTGGTATCATTCGACGACGCTCTTCGACAGGAACAACTTTTATTTTGGATATTATGTCGTCCAATGCGTATTTTTTTAGTTATTTCGATTTGTCAGGTTACATGGGACACCCTGTATATATATATAATATATAAATTAAAAAATAATAATAACAAAATAGTGAATAAATAAATAATAAAAAATAATAACAAAACAATAAATAAATAAGTAATAAAAAATAATAATAACAATTTGAATAAATAAATGAATAATGATATAATAAATAATAATATTAGAATAAATGGAATACGCTCGAAAATTTAATACCAATTTTCAATATATAACTTCTAATACATAAATTTTTAATATTATTCTCTATATATAACTATATAAAATTACAATGTAGAAAGAAATGCAATTTATAATGTTAGAAGGGACAATAAAGTGTCTTAACTTATATACGATTGTGCAATTCTTAAAAAATTAAATTAATTATTAACTTTCTTGATATTGAAACTTTCTTTATATTATTTAATTATTAACCCTAGCTCGCCATCTCTATTAAATAGTATAATTTTGATTCTTAGAAGCTTCGAAGTTCGAATGTCGAAGCCTTCGAAGCAAATCATCAGCCCTAATATATATATATATATATATATATGTTTGTCCAGTAGCTAGGACTTTTAAGCGTTACATTACTCGCCAAGGGCTAGGCAAAACACAAATTGGCTAGTTAATGGCTGGGTAGTGACGAGTTTAAATTTCCACTCGGGTATATAATACTGGCTAGATAATTACTAGACAGCCATTAAAGAAATAGTTCGAGAATGACATAAACTCATTTTTCAAATGCTAACAAATTTTTGAATAATAATGGCTAGACAATAGCTAGCTAATTTTTTAAAGGTTCCCAAGCGCTATCTATTCCAACATTTACAGTACAGGAGCTAGAAAAGTACTGGATAGCCAAGAAGTAACGTAAATTATAGTTCATACTGAGCTAGTCAATGGCTAGATATCATATCTAGCCTGCATGATCTAGCCACTAGCTGCAAAGTAACTTTTGCTAGACAAATTTCCACTCGGGTAAGGCAATTGTAGGGAGGTTTATATCAATTGTTCAAAATGTGCACCGTCAACTGTTTGACAACAAGCTATCCGATGATAAAAAGATAAAACGGCATTTTGAATGTAATTATGAGGGATAAGAGCAGCTTCCTGAAGAATCCGATTTCGTAATTCATCCAGATTTTGTGGTTTTGTTTTATAAACTCTTTCTTTTAAGTAACCCTACAGAAAGTAGTCGAGAGGTGTTAGGTCAGGCGATCTAGGAGGCCATTCGATAGCTCCTCTCCTACCTATCCATCGCTCAGGAAACATTGTGCTAAGATAATGACGGACGTTCCTTCCGTAATGCGGTGCAGCACCATCTTGTTGAAACCATGTGTCCTCAAAATTGTCCCCTACGATTGCTTGTATTGCTGGAACTATTTCATGTCTTAGCATATCCTCGTGCTTCGCAGCTGTTAAATTTCCATCAATGAAAAATGGACCAATGACGGCATTATTGAGAATACCTGCCCACATTTAATTTTTGCGGATACTGCGTGCGTGTTTCTTCAATCCAGTGAGGATTTGCGTCAGACCAGAATTTACAATTGTGCCGATTAACGTTGCCATTTATCTGAAATGTTGCTTCATCTGAGAAAACTATGTTTGATAGAAAGTTAGGATCCTCGTCTATTCTTTCCATCATCAACTCACAAAATTCAATGCGTCTATCAAAATCATCCTCATTTAGCTCTTGCACAAGATGAGCTTTATAGGGATGAAATTTATTATTTTTTAATATTTTAAGAACAGACTTTTTATCAATGTCATGTTGCAAAGCAACTTTACGACTTGAATCATGCGGATTTTCGATGAAAGATTGTAGAACATCCAATGATTTTTCTGGATTTGTTGCTGACTTTGGCCTACCTAATACTGGACGATTTTTAACACTTCCAATTTCGTTGAAACGCCTTATCGTTCTCTCGACTGTAGATCTTGAAATGGCAGTACCTTCATTGCGAAAAGTTTCATTGAAAAGCTGTCTCACGTCATTGTACGATCTCAATCGATCGCCCCAGCCTCTCATCATCAAAAGAGATATGCGTTCTCGTTCAGAAAGACGTAACATCGTTGACTGAAGAGATAAAAACTAAATAAACTAATACTTGGATACTCAAGTGTTAAAAGTTATTAAAAATACAGCGAAGAGTAAAAATCACGGATTGTGATACAGTAAACTGTAATGAATGTTCAAAAATTAACTCGGGAAGCGAAAATCGAATAGAACTTGGGTACGATCTAAGATTGAAATCAATTTTAACCGTGTTTGTGATCCAAACTTCGAGGAAGAACCTGAAAACGAAAAACTGAGACCACGTGCGCTGACAAACGGCAGTGCTACGGTTTTGGGAATAATTCATGTTTTGATTTATCGATCGACCGATTAAGCGAGCACGGATTGTCCCAGAGGGTGGATGCCGCTCCTTGAATTACGCGAACCGTGACAAGTACTCTCGGTACGCATTGCAAGTACGAAACAGTTTGACGCACGCACATACGCACACACACCCTCCGCTACTGCGAAATCTCAATGTTTAAATGATCATAACTCTGCAAAAAAAAATCGTAGAGACCTCGGCGACATCGCGTTGTTCTTGTCTCGAAAAGCTCTTTCAAACAAACCCTCACTCGATCCCATATTCCATTTAAGATTTTTTCGCCTCCCTTCCCCCCACCCCCCGGGGGTGTTAAAATGGGCGTTTTTGGTGTTATGTGGTAGATTGTGTGATACTATTGTAACCCCGTAAATTTCAATCCGATATCTCAAACCGTTCAGAAGTTATTTAGGTGTCCCGGTACTTTTTCCCCACCCTGTATATGCAAATGTATGTAATGTGTATTAGTATGTAGATTTATCATGGCCTTTGCCACAGTATGTAAATCTTGTGTGTAGTGTGTGTGTGTGTGTGTGTGTGTAATAGTGTAATATGTAAAAGATATATGTTATATGAAAACTAAATATAAAATACTGCAATTTGTGAAAAAGAAAAAATAAATAAATTTGATACAATCAAATTAAATAATTTTTTAAATAAAGTATCAAACAATCATCATTATATCCATGTTTTATTTATTTATAGAATAAAAAACAAATACATTTTTGCACGTAACTTTTCTTAGAAATAAAATACTTTCATTTTTTCTGAACATTTCATTTTCTTTTGAATGAATAACGCTAAATATAATTTTAATTATGCAACGTCTCGTCCGGATGGATATAATTGTAGTAGCGTTCCGCTGCGTTATCCTCAACAGGACTTTAACCGAAAAACTTCGAAAAGGAGAGGGCGCTGCGGGCTTGCGCTCAGGCGTGCGCCGCCGCACCTACGGCCATCATTGTTTTCCTGTTGTGCATATCCTCAACACGTGGTTCCTTATTCTCAGTATTTTCTCATAATTTTCTCATAGTTTTCAGTTTTTTTTTAAGCATGGGAAAGTCATCACACAAATCCAGGAAGTGAAGGAGGTCACCATCCACCGATCGGATTGCGGGTTTGGAAGAAAAAATGTCACGCCTGATTGACATTCTCTCGCATAATGAGGTTAGGACGCCCCGTCGTCCCTCCCCGCAGCCTCAGGTCCTTTCTGCGTCTCCGCAGGTGGACCATGGGTCTCGCATCGAGACAAATCCAGTCTCCCCGAACGGGTCTCTCTTGGATTTAGATCCTTTGACGCCCCAGGCGGCGTTAGCGGACCCCCCAGGTGTGTACGAATACTGCTGGATCCGTATTTGCGAAATACGGGCGGCATGACGACACAACCTGTTTTCTTTCGTCATATTCACTGACTTCTGTACGTCCCTCCTAGTGGCAAGTGAGGCAGGTGAGGACGACACTCTGCCTACACAATCTAGGCGTGTTACTATTCAAGAGAACCCGCTACCAGACGTCCAGGCCTCAGGCGAGGACGATCCCGTCTCTCTGGCCAAACAGCTCTTTGGAGACCGAGACAGTGAAGTAGTTTCAGCCTGGGATGAAATCGTGACCCAGACGTGGCGTGAGTTGACGCGCGGTGGCCTACCCGCAGACCAACGTGAGCCACTCTTAAAGAAATACTCTCCTCCAGAGGCTGTGGCTTTCCTTAAGGCCCCCACATTAAATCAAGAATGTCGGGTGGCTCTCAAGAGCAACTCTATGCTAAAAAGGGACGACTTTGCTCGTAAAAATCAGAACTAAGTCGGTACAGCTCTCTGCGCCTTTGGCGAGGCCATTTCAGACTTCCTTAGTCCTACCATACAGAAGTCTCTCAGCCCTGAGGCCCGTTTAGCAATATCTAAAGTTAATGACGGTGCGAAGATACTGGCTGATCTGTTTCATCAGCTTTCTCGAACCAGGCGAGCACAGATCACGCCTGCTCTTAATATTGTCGCCAAGACCACTGCGGATGCTATCCCTTCGGATGATCTCCTCTTCGGCTCATCCTTTAGAGAGCAGATGAAGAAGGCAGCGTCGATGCAGAAATCATCCAGAGAGATCGTTCGGACTCCCCTACAGCCAACCAGAAGGCTTCAGCAGCCTATCGCGCAACCTTTGCAAGTAGCTCCTGCAAAGTCGGGAAACGCCCGAGCCCCTGCGTCTCGCCCAAGAATGGCGACAAGGAGATCAGGGGCGAACGAAGGTCGCCGTTCATACCGGGCCAGATCCCAATCTAGGAGGCGTTGAACAGTGAGGAGGTATGGATCGCAGGCAGACTAGCCTTTTTCTTCTCCGAGTGGAAAAAACTTACTTCGGATCCAAGAATCTTAGAGGCTATTTCGGGCTATAGGCTACCTTTTACTCAACAACCGCCCCCTCAGACCGCTGAACCTGCTATTTATTTGTCTAATCTTGAAGAACGAATCTGTTCTCAAGAAATTTCTAGGCTTCTAACTAAAGGGGCAATTGAGCCGACGGTGGACTGTGGCGACCAATTCCTTTCTCCTTTTTTTGTCATCGAAAAATCCTCGGGAGGTTGGAGATTTATTCTCAATTTAAAACGCCTAAATCGTTTTATTGCTCCACATTTTAAACTGGAAGACTGGAAGACGGTAATTCGTCTCATTTCGCCAGGCGACTATCTGGCTTCCGTTGATTTGGAGGATGCCTATCTTCTTGTGCCCATTCACCAGGACGATAGGAAATTCCTACGTTTTCGCTTTTTACATCAACTCTATCAGTTTAGAGTTCTACCCTTTGGCTTAGCATCAGCTCCTTACATTTTTACCAAAATATTAAAACCGGTTATCTATTCCCTCAGAGAAAGGGATTTCTTCTCTGTAGCCTAGACGATTTTCTCTTGGTTGCACCAGCGTATGGCCAATGCCTAGAAAATATTGATGCAACAACAAAGCTCTTGTCATCCCTAGGTTTTCTTATCAACAGACACAAGAGTGTTCTTATTCCTTCAAAAGCTTGCCGGTTTCTAGGTTTTGTTTTTAATACAGACTCATTCGCAGTTTACATCCCCCCGGATAGAAGAGAGAGTTTGCTTCGGAAAACCATAGACATGCTTACCAGAAACCGTTGCAAAATTCGGCATTTAGCTAGTTATATTGGCTCGTTAACATCGATTTGCCCAGCGGTTCAATATGGCATGCTTCACACAAAGATACTAGAAAGAGAGAAGTTTCTAGCACTCATGTCTGCTGAGGATGATTTTGAGGCTCAAATGTCCCTCCCTTCTTCTATCAGGGAGGATCTTCTATGGTGGAAGACCATTTTCACAGACAAATCTCAAAAGAACTTTATCAGATCGGGTCTTTTTTCCCTTGAAATTTTCTCGGATGCATCTCTCACAGGCTGGGGGGCCGTATGTGGCGAAAGGCGTACCCATGGATTTTGGTCACCGGAAGAGAAGCAGCTACATATTAATTATTTGGAACTTTTAGCCGTTTTTCATGCTTCGCGTCTCATTCAAGAGACTCCGAGATCCTTCTAAGAATTGACAACTCTACTGCCCTGTCTTACATTAACCGCATGGGCTCGATAAAATTTCCTCTCTTATCCGATTTAGCTCGTGAGATCTGGACTTGGTGTGCAGTTCGGAATATCTTCATCTTTGCCTCATACATCCCCTCAGCTCTGAACATAGAGGCGGACGCCGAATCGCGGGTTGTTTCAGAAGAAACTGAATGGACTCTGCGTCAAGATTATTTCGATACAATTGCTGCTCATTTTGGTCACTTTGATATTGATCTTTTTGCATCAGCTATTAACAGAAAATGCACTCGTTTTGTTTCCTGGATTCCAGACCCCCTTGCCGAAGCAGTGGATGCATTTTTTTTAGATTGGAGTAACTTTTATTTTTACGCTTTCCCTCCTTTTATCCTAATTTTGAAGGTCTTGCGCAAAATTATCACCGATAAGGCGGAGGGGGTGGTTGTTGTACCTTGGTGGCCAGCTCAGCCTTGGTTTCCCTTATTTAATCGAGTCATGATCAACCATCCGATTCGTTTCGATCCAGACATTAATATGCTGTCATCTCCTTTCAGGAATATTCATCCAGCTTGGAACAGAATTTCCTTGGTGGCCGCGAGGTTATCCGGCAAGCTTTTTTACACAAGGGGATTCCGTGCCGGGCACTACCCACAACCCTCGCCTCTCTCTCGGAGGCTACGATAGCCCAGTATGCAAAGCCCATTAGGCTTTGGTGGCTATTTTGCAAGGAGAGAAAAATTAATATCTTCAGCCCATCAGTGGCTTCCTTTTTAGAGTTTTTATCTTCATGCCTTTTAGAGATGGGCTCTTACGCCACGCTGAACTCTTACCGTTCCGCGATATCCCTTATTTCTTTCGAGGATATAGGCTCTCACCCTCTGATTAAGAGATTTTTTAAGGGTGTTGTAGTCCTCAAGCCTCAACGTCCACGTTATGATTACGTCTGGGACCCTTCCCCTGTGGTAGACCATTTAGCCACCTTATATCCCCATGAGAACCTTTCACTGGAGATTTTGTCAAGGAAACTTGTTACTCTCCTTGCTCTTACCACTGCACAAAGAATGCAGACTTTGGCAGCCATTCAAATTCCTAATATTTATCTCTCAGACGCGTTAGTTATTAGGATTCCTTCTCGTCTAAAAACTTCCGGGATCGGAAGATCTCAACCATTGCTCTCTTTCAAGCCGTTCTTAAGCAAGCCAGAGCTATGTGTTTTCACCTTGATGCAATTTTACCTGAATACTACTTCAGATCTTAGAAAGGGCTGCAAATGTCTCTTTATTTCTTTTCGGGTCCCCCACGGTCCAGTTTCGGCTCAGACGTTAGCTCGTTGGGTCAGAATCGAGCTTAGTGCAGCGGGAATTGACACAAGTGTCTTTTCCGCACACTCCACGCGTCACGCTTCCACATCTCTGGCAGCAAGCAAGGGTATCAGCTTGGAGGAGATCAGGCGTACAGCTGGTTGGAGCAGATCGTCGGACGTCTTTGCGCGCTTCTACAACCGCCCGATACTCACGAGCGCTTCTTTGCAAGATGCGATTTTAAATAGATCCTAACTTTTTCTATTTTGGGTTTAAGGTTACGCATTCGTTAATACTTTAGCGTTTTATTTCTTTACTTTGGTTGCGTAATCTGATTCATACTTTAAAATGAATAATGCCTCGTGAGCACTTAGTTATCTTATTAATGGCACACATCTTGTTAACGCTTTAGCGTATTTTTTGTTTCTTGTTGCGTACCTTATATTACACTTTCCATTATCTCAATGCCTGGACGTATTATTCTCCATATGTTTATTTTTATTCTTCAAAATTATGTTCTTATTAATTAATCATTTCTCCACGGTTGAGATTTTAAACCGAATAAATTTTTTTTTTCTTGTGTTTGTCGAGAATATAAAAATGTTTTTCGTTCCCTTTGCAACAAATCTAGGCTTTAAATATCTACAATTATATCCATCCGGACGAGACGTTGCATAATTGTATAATTAAACGAACTTACAGTGAAGTTCGATTTCAATTATGCTGTCTCGTCCGGATGGAGAATCCCTCCCACCCTTAACCCGAATCTTTTCAGATTTGTTGTCTTTGAACTAATGATGGCCGTAGGTGCGGCGGCGCACGCCTGAGCGCAAGCCCGCAGCGCCCTCTCCTTTTCGAAGTTTTTCGGTTAAAGTCCTGTTGAGGATAACGCAGCGGAACGCTACTACAATTATATCCATCCGGACGAGACAGCATAATTGAAATCGAACTTCACTGTAAGTTCGTTTAATTATACAATTAAATTGCGTGTAGCAAGAACAATTATACTGAATCACAGTAATAACATAAACTAAAAAAAATTTGTTCTCTTATAATAATAGTAATAAAATCTTTGTAAGTCATAATATATAAAAATAAAAAAATTCTTATAATAGTAATAGAATCACAGAAATGATATTATAAATATAAAACAAATTCTCATAGTACTAGAATCACATTAACATATATAATAATAATATATAAAATTAAAAAAAAATTCTCTTTGCTAGTACTTAATATTACTTAGTACTTAATATTAAACTTAAAAAAAAATGATGAAAAAATGACTTTTAGTCTCACTTTTTTTTCTTTAAGTGATAATTTTGACAATTCGATGGTAGCAGTAGCTGCATGAATTTCTAAAGCATACTTTTCTTTCAGGAAATCTACTTCAAGTTTCTGTATTGCTTTTTGATGTTGTATCTTCAAATTTGCTATTTGCTGCTCCTGATGAATTATGTGTTTGATGCGTTCCCTTTTTAACATTTTCTCATCAATATTTACTTTATTTTCTGATTCTAGTTGTTTTATTTTCTTCTTTGGTGTAAGCACTATTTTATTTAAAAAATCATCAAAATTATTACATTTTACATGCAGATATAACGATAAAAACATGATGATTTTCTTACCAGTGTCGCCTGTATCATCTATTACATTTTTTTCTCCGTATATTTTTCGATAAAAAGGCTTTATAATAAAAAGACAAGATATATACATGTATTAGTATTGAAGATTAATATAATGATTAATATAATTAATAACAAAATTGACAAACAACAAAGTTGATAAAATATGAAAAGAGTAATAAGTATAATAGAAATTGACAATATTGATAAAATTTACCTTTACAATTACTGCTAAATATTGCATGTTTTGTCTTAATGTTAGATTACTTTCTGCTTTCTCATCATCATCGACCTCACTGCTGCTTAATTCTGTAACAATAAATTGCAATTGTCATTGTTCAAATTTATTATTGTTTAAATCTAAATATAATTTACAGACAAATTTATTAATATAATAAATATATAAGTATAATTGCCTGTTTTTTATTAATCTCATATATATAAAGTTTATATATAAAACTATCTCTCTCTCTCTCTCTCTCTCTCTCTCTCTCTCTCTCTCTCTCTCTCTCTCTCTCTCTCTCTCTCTCTCTCTCTCTTCCTCCTCCTTTCTTACATTTATATTCTTACATTTATAATAATACTTTAGTCTTGTATCCTTCAGTCTTTTTCAATCTAATTCTACATCTGATAATTCAATTTCTTTTTATACTGGATATATTTTATTTGCCATTCTCTCTAATATTTCAAGTTGCTTTTGTAAAATGTTATTTCGCTCTTTTTGCAATTCGTTACATTTTTGAAGCTCTGTCAAAAAATTTATACGTGCTTTTTGTTTGTCATCGCTTTCTCTTTGTAGCACAGTACAAATGGATTCCTTAACTGATTGCAGAGTAAGTGCCAATTTACCATCTCGTACTTTTGGTTTCGTATTTATTAAAGATGAGCAGCTGTTACCCATCATAGTTATATAGTTGTTGATTCAGATTCGCTGTTAACGGTTGGTGTCGAAAGTAATGAATGTGATGGAATAGAGATCTGTTTCTGTTCTTCATTTTCATTCCTGTAACAAAAAACACTTTACACTACTTGTCTAATCAAATGCAAAAATTAAAAAACGTTTTAAGAAAATAACAATTACTTACTCAGACAAATGTTGACTGACCCTTTGCAAAATTTCTTCTTGAGAAATATTTTCATTACGACCAACTACGAAAAGTGGTGCTGTGCTGTGACTTTTTCCAAATATTCTTATCATTTCACTGCAAGAATATTTGTTCTTAAAATATGCATTCTATTTAATTATTCATTAAATAAATCAAATATATTTAAAAAAAATTTTTTAAATATATTTAAAAATTGATTAAAGTGTTGTAAATATTTAATTAAACAATATTATATTTAAGTTAAGTGGTAATTAAAATATTACATTTAACCTAAGTGTAGGAAAAAGGTAAACTAAAAACTTACTTTTCATATGGAAGAGGTTTCATGCCTTTTCCAGAGCTGTTTTTTCCCATGGTTCGTTTAACGTATTTGTCCCATTTTTTTAAATAATTTAAATTTATTTTTCATATGATTTTTATTAGCATTTACATAGCCTTTTTTTGGAATGATTCAGCTAATGCTTGAAACATAGCCTCCTTACTTTTGTATTTTTTGTTCTAACTTTTTTTCATGTTGCTCATATTCGGTAAAAAATAACATAATTGTTTTGTGATCCCAAATAAAATAGCCATCTTTGTTAAAAGAATTCTCGTTTTCATCATCTGAATCTAAATTCGATGAAGGCACAATTGTAGACATGTGCGTAGAGTTTATAGGAACTGTAACGGAAGGAGTCTCATAGGTTACAGCCTGAGACTGAATTCTGGAAGAATCCGATTTATTTACTAAAGTGTTTAAAGGCACAGTTGTTAAACATTGTGTTGAGACAGAAGTACATGCAGGCTTAATTAACCTAAATGTCATCATTTTTGGCATCGTTGAAATATTTGTTATCACAGGTCTTTTTATTAATAAATTAGCACTTGTGGGACCTTTCTCTGACTGCAATGTGCTACACAAGAAAACAACATTGATATAGTATATATTATAAATATATGTATTAAATTATTATTAATTATTTCAGTTTTCTAAATTATATAAAAAGTATAATAATGGCAACTAATAAAACATTATTATGCCTGTTCAATATGAAAGATTAAAACACTTACCATTTACTGTTGATCCTCTCATTTAATGGCAACATGCTGTAACTACAAATAGCTAAGTTTATCTATTATCACAGTTATAATATAACAATATATTTATATTCTTTATTATCACGGTTTATCTATACGCATGCGCGCATAACAGAATTGTCACACTGCCCCACGGACTAAGGAATAGAGGGACCGAGTCTAAAGTCCTAGTTCAGGCGAGAGGGGATGGTAACTCAAGCATGCGGGGGGGACTGCTTTCCGCCATATTGATGTAGCGATTCTCACACAGAGATCCTGTGTCTGTGACATGGTTACACTCGTGTAGTGGTGCCACGAGACATAACGAGTGACAAGCGTAAAGAGGTTAGGCGGTGATTTTATGTTTTATTATTGTTGTTATTGTTGTTTATTGTTGAAAAGAGAAATTATTTTACATCTAACAAGAGAATAAAATATATTAATTAGTTCCAATTCTTATTTCTTAATTCACGCATTAATTTATTCTATTCTTTTTATTTTTAAAATAAATAATTCCAATTTCTTATTTATAATATTTAATAATTATTCCTATTTCTATTTTGTTTATTGTGCGCAGGATCTGACTTTCATTTCTCACACGTACGCAAATAGTGAGTTCTATGTGTGGTGATTACTAAACGAATATGGCGGCCCCCCCCGCCGCAAACGTGCCCTACCGGTACAGCTTGTGCTCCGTCCCTCTATTCCTTAGTCCGTGCACTGCCCCAACTGCACCACCTTCGAAGCTGAGGCAAATAGAGCATGCCCCTAATTGCTCCTTAGGGTATGCTCTAAAGCGACACGAACGCCTAGTTGCCATATTGGTTCCGGTGACGCGAACGAATTGGAGCGTGTTGGAGCGAGTAGGAGCATATTGGGGTATGCGACGCGAACAAACCTAGAAATATATGTCCGCTCTTTTGTTTTCCATTGTTGTATAATCGGATTATTTTCTTTACGATTGAACCTGTCGCATCAATAGATAGAGGCATTTTCAATCTTATTACATCTTTAAACAGATCTATTTGTTCAGGAGACCAAAAAAACACATAAAATTTGTCAAAGACTATGTCTCTAATTGACATATAAAATTCAACATTATTTTTTAAATTCAGGATTGAATCAAAAAGACTTGTGCATGATTTTAATCCAAGTTTGTTCATCTTTAGCTTCTTGACGAGCTTTTCGGAGGATATTTAAATTATATAAGTGGGCAGGCTCTTCATCACCATAATTCATTACTTTTTTAGCGTCTTCACGTCTCCACTGCACAACATTTTGACACTGTAATTGTTCTTTTATTCTTTTCCTCTCAGAACCTGCTAGACGACGTTTACTCTTGTGAATGATGCCTCGTGTATCTAATGTGTAGATGTAAACAATTACATTATTATTGTCATCTACAGGATATTTTAAACATCTGCCAACTAATTGATTTTTACATTCTTTACAATATCCTCGGATTTTTACGTATGATCTTTGAATTTCTTTGTATATTTTCTCTTCTGAAAAGTAATATGTACAAGGCAGCTTGTATTCATTCCAAATTTTTTTAACAAATGCATCAGTCGATCCTGATTGAAGATAAAAAGAAGAAGACATCGTCTTTCCTTATCTTTTCTTGAGGTTTAATTTTTATCCATTCTTCCTTCGAGAAAGAGATATTGAAATTTATTTTCTTTAGACCCTTTTGTAAACATTTTCTGAAAATTGCGTTCTCTGAATCAATAATACTATTTTCGTTGGTCGTATTATTCTTCAGCGATCGAATCAGTGGTACTAGTTTCATTAATTGTACTTTCTTCACCATATTGTTTAAACTTAGTGCATGTATAATTCTGAATATGTTCATGCAATCCTAGAAATTTTTTTAAATTAGTCAATATATCATGTTTATCTTGTAAAACATATAAATATAACGATATTAGGCTTATGCGAGTTGCAAATTTTTTACAGATTTCTGCCCAAATCAGATTCACTGATTCTTTAATTTTTCCTTTTGCAAAATCAAAAACATCAAATTGTTTAATAATTTCAAATATTTGCTCAGGTGGCACTGCTGGTTTTCTTGGCATAATAAAAATAATAGAATATCCGAACAAAAGTAAAAACTTAATAAATTGTAGGCGTGAATGTTTGTGCAGAATCATGAGGAGCACCGCTGCATGCGAGTCATTGACTGTGCGTGCACGTACACGCACAAATTGTTACGTTTAGTCAACCGTGTGCAAGAAACAATTGACGATCGTCACATACATATATCGTTCTCCGCGCACAATAATCGATTATGCACAAACGTCTACGTAATAAATATACATTTTATAATAATTAACAAAATATTATTAAAGATAGCCGGCCAAAAGCAAATTTTCACAGTTAAGTTATTTTGACAGTTAAGTGGACCCCAGGATAATTAAAGACCGATGACATTGATCATTTTAGCACTAAATTAAATAATTTAAATTAAGATATTAAAGATAACACTATTATCATTATTTTTTTATTAATGCGACAATCATCGTTTATTATAAGATACATGTGTAGCGATTCTGTGAAATGACCTGTGAATGATTGAGTACAGAAAGCAACATAACTGAATCAGCCAACGCACATATATACAAGAGTACATATATTTAATGTACCTCTTACAACGTCGAGATTATTCTGATTCACAAATACCATCAATTTTAGTAAATAATTACTACCGTGTACATTATTATTGTACTTTTCGGTTACATAACCTCATCACGCACGCAAGACCTGTCACCTCTGCGCTACACAACAGCCTTTTATATTGTTTATAACTTTTTATACAGTTAATTATAGATATATAATTTTTCAGATATATATATAACTTATCCAGGACTGTCCTGGAAACATGCAATGTATACCTAAGTTGTTTTTCCAGGACAGTCCTGGGAATTATCATTGCATGCTTAAAATATCCAGAATAATATCGGAAGCATTAGAAGAAAGTCCGCATTGCTGTCGCATTTCGGTTAACAATCCTTCTAAAGTAGCTATTTTCTTCTTATAACGATTTTGCTGAACATGTAATCGGTTGATAACTTTATCTTTACGTTATCTTTATCTTAAGTTTCATGCATTTTGTCTTCGTACTGGGTGACAATTGGTCCATGACGTTATCATTTATGTCGCCAGGATAGCGAAACGTTTTCTTTGGAGTACCACACTCTGTACATGGAACAGTTTCCGTTTCCATTTCAATTTCGCTATAAAAATCAATATAATCAATTTCAATTTCTGTTACTGCATTTTACTGGCATGGACAAAAATGATTATAAAAATACAAGGAAATACAATTCATTACATAATTTTGTTACCTTGTACATGCAAAATCATGTGCAGACTCCCTGATTGCAACTGCATCGATAGTGCCATTACTGAGCAACTCCATTTTTGGTGACTGAATCGAACCAATATTTGGCTGATCATTATATTCTGCATCTGCAGCTACGTCAAGTAGATCTTCATTGGCTGCATCTAATACATTGTTGTCATAAGCTGCCAGTCTAAACAATAAATGAATGAACGAATTAATATAACTGACTCGCAAAGGTTTAAAGTTATACTACGATTATATTATTATCATTCTATTACCTTCCTTCTTTATCCCGAGGAAAAATAGATGGAATAGCATCTCGCTTCAATCGAAGTTGTGAGTATCCGAAATTTTCCAAGCAATTTTTGGAAAAATGTAACTCCCAGATGCGGCTTGTTTTTAGAAAATTTCTCGCACTTTCCTAATGGTTTAAAGTGATGAAGGCCTCAATCCACATTTCTAGTATCATAGGATTGCTTGGAAATCTATAATTTGTAAGATATAAACGTGAATATTATTTAATATTTTAAAATTATACAAGCCAATACATACCCAAAAAATTGCAAATTTGTATTATTTGCTTCGTGTTGGCGCTTATATTTGGTACTCTTGCACCCTTCTACAAAACAATAACGACCCATTTTACCTAATTTTATCGTAATAAATATTAAAAACTTGTCAAAAACACTCGTCAACGCAACAAAGTTTTGCTGGATTTTGCTAAGAGACAACTGTGAGATTTAGGCTATGTTCGCTTTAGTTTTTGGGTAATGGCCATGGTGGCACTGTTCCAATGTTACTTACAGCAAAATTTCGGGACTAGCAGTCCATATTTCTATAGTCAAAGCCATATATGTTGCTCCGAAGCTCGCCGAATTTGAAAATGGACGTCGGTTAGAGCCCGTAGAACTTGCGCGAAAATTGTGCGGATGGATTGGAACTGGAGAGTTGATCAAGATGCAAAAATGTGAAGACTTAATTGGTATCACAGCACCGTTTAATGCACATTGGCTCACTCACAAACAAGAAAAAATATCAAACATCTTAAGGCTTAATTAACGACAAAATTGCAAAGCAACGTAACGATAGACTGCGCCAAATGAGAGAATGTCGATCAGATGGATTGACTTGCTGTCCGGCGCTAGTTCAGAAAAGGGACTGACTAGGCCGCGCTCAGGAATTCGAGTCTCGGCCGTGGTCAGGGGGTACCGAGGTAAAGGGGGCAGTATAGCAGCGGCTTAGAATCAGGTGATTCCGCGCTAAATCCACGCGGTGAGCGCGTGTAATGCGTCCTTCCTTTCAAACACCAACAACTGCCAGCGTGTACACCGGCGAAATCGGCTAAACGCCGAACATGCCGCCCGCCTCGTCCACAGGACGAAATAGAAACTGCTGAGCGACGGACGACCGCCCGCCGTAAGGAATCCATCCACTGAAGATGTTTAGCTCCGGTCGATTGTCCTATCTGCCTGAGGCAGATTGATCGGGAGCGGACAAATTTTAGAGATCGGGCGACGGAATTGGGAGGTCGCCGTGTCCACAGTGACAACGCGGACCAGTCCGTCGGCGCCGGGATGCACCTGATTGATTCGCCCTAGCGACCACTTGGCAGGAGGTTTCAGGTCGTCCTGGATGAGGACCAGAGTTCCCGGTTGGAGATTGGCAGAGCGGTGTCTCCACTTCCCCAGCTGCTGAAGATGCTGCAGATACTCCTGCGACCACCTATGCCAAAAATGATCACGCATGTTAGAAATCAATCTAAAACGCGAAGAGGCCGAACCGGAGGGCTTGTCTAAAGATGGAGGTGTCGGAATGTTAATCGGGCTTTCGCCGATCAGAAAATGTCCGGGCGTGATCGCTGCGTAGTCGGCGGGATCATTGCTCAACGGGTAGAGCGGCCGGGAATTGAGACACGCCTCTATCCCACACAGAAGAGTAGATAACTCCTCGTATGTTAGTAACTGGTCGCCTAGGACACGACGGAGATGGTATTTGGTGGCTTTGACCCCAGCCTCCCATAGCCCGCCGAAATGGGGAGCTGACGGGGGAATGAAATGCCACTCGGTGCTGTCCTGCGCCAGTTTGTGTCTGCATTCTTGATAAAAGGCTGATGCTGCTCGAAACATGTCTCGTAAGACCTTGTCCGCCCCTCTGAAGTTTGTTCCGTGATCGCTGGCAAGGCGCGCACAGTGACCTCGTCGGGCTACGAATCGTGCAAACGCAGCCAGGAAGGAGTCGGACGAAAGGTCCGAGACCGCCTCGAGATGAACCGCCCGCGTAGACATACAAACGAAGAGGCATATGTACCCCTTATACGACTTCTGGCCTCGTCCCTTGGAGGCTCGAAGCTGAATTGGTCCGGCATAATCGACTCCGGATGACCAGAATGGGCGAGTCGCCGAGACCCGATCACGTGGAAGGTGACCCATCTGTTGTTGCGCTGGTGCATTTTTGAAGCGAACGCACCTTACACAATTCCTGGTGACGGACTTGATTAAAGAATTGGCCCGCAATATCCAGAAGCGGCGGACCAGAACGCTACGAACCAACTGAGGACCGCCGTGGAGCGTCCGGTGGTGTGCATCACGAACTAGCAAAAGTGACAAATGGTTGTTCTTGGCAAGTATGATCGGGTGCTTTTCTTCAAAGGTCAGTGGAGCGTGTCCAAGTCGTCCACCAACTCGAATGAGACCGTCCTGCGCGATGAATGGTCGCAATGGTAGCAAAGAAGAGCGACGTGATATAGAGATCCCGGCAGAGAGGGCTCTGAGCTCCTCCGCGAAGCTCTGTTGCTGCGCTATACGAAGCCAGCGAAGGCGGCAGCGATCCAGCTCGTCGACAGAGAGGAAGGGTGTTCCCGGGCGAACTCCATCTCGCAGGAATCTAAGGCAGAAGGCTGAAACTCGGATTAGCTTATGGTAAGATGAAAATCGACATAGTAAATCGTTTTCCGGAGTCGCCCAAGGCTCCGCTTCCAATTGGTTATTGAGCATAGTCGCAAGAGAACGACGTTCCTCGCTAATTTCCGGTTCGGCCGGATCATTCGCAAGCCAAGATTCGGAAGGGGACTTGAGCCACGGGGGGCCAGTCCACCACAACTGCGAGCTCTCCAAATCAGAGGGAGAGATGCCTCGCGTAGCCAAGTCGGCCGGATTCTCTAGGGTGGAGACGTATCGCCAATGATCTGACGACAGCAATTCCTGTATGGCAGCGACTCGGTTGGCCACAAACGTTGTCCAACGCGAGGGGTGAGCTCGTATCCAAGCCAAGACAACTCGCGCATCCGTCCAAGCGTATAAGTTGGCGGAGGTCATCTGTAGCTCGGTGGCGATGCGATGAAGAAGTCGGGCTGCAAGCAGAGCGCCACAAAGTTCGAGCCGCGGAATTGAAACCGGTTTCAGAGGAGCGACCTTGGTTTTGGCGATCAGAATGGAAGCCCTGAATTTGCCTGAGTCGTCCTTTCCGCGTAAATAGACGGCGGCTGCATATGCCCGCTCTGAGGCATCGGAGAATGCGTGCAGTTCGTAGCTCTCTCGAACGCCAGTCCATCTCGGTATCCGGATTTGGTTCAACTCGGGTAGCCCAGTAGCAAATTGCATCCAGCGTTTCTGCAGGTTCAATGGAAGCGGTTGATCCCAGTTGAGGCCTGCCACCCAGAGATCTTGAATAAAGATTTTTGCAGCAACAAGTACAGGAGCAGCCCATCCCGCCGGATCAAACAGTTTGGCTACCATGGAGAGAACGGAACGTTTCGTAGACTCGGATGAAGGGCCTAGCGACGGGACCGCTCTGAGACTCAGCTCGTCCACGGTGGGAGTCCAGAGGACGCCAAGTGCGCCTACACAATCGGCGTCGGAAATGAGTCGCTGCGTCTGGTTGCCGTCCGGACAGAACGCGGAATGCGTGCCTGCCCACTTGCTGAGCTGGAGTCCTCCGGCTTTTAGAAGCCCCACCAGTTGAGCCCGGACCTCAAGGGCTTCTTCCAGGGTGCTCGCTCCGGCTAGTATGTCGTCAACATAAGTGTTGATGCGAATGGCGGCCGCTCCCTTTGGATAGCGATGCTCTTCATCCTGAGCCAACTGCAACAGAGTTCTGATGGCCAGGTACGGAGCCGGCGCCGTACCGTACGTAACCGTGACCAGTCGGTACTCAGTGATCTCCTCGGCGGGGTCCGCCCGCCATAAGATTCTCTGGAGGTCAACGTCGTCACGATGAACTCTGATTTGCCGGAACATTTGAACAATGTCTGTGGTGAAGGCAAATCGATGCAGTCGCCATCGCGTCAACACCAGCCAAAGATCCGCCTGCAGCCGAGGTCCAGGCAGAAGCAGGTCGTTTAGAGAGACGCCCGTGGTTGTACGAAACGAAGCGTTAAAAACGACTCGGATCTTGCCACCCGGATCATTTTTCTTGGTCACCGCATGATGCGGCAAATAGTAGGTGTCCTTGATCGACTCACTGCTGGACACGGGCTCCATATGACCTAAAGAAACATACAGATTCATGAATTCAGCATAAGATTGCCTAAGAGGCAACCTTCGAATTACACGGCTCTCGTTCCGCAAGAGCAGCCGAAGTGCGCCGCGACGGGAGTCTCCGAGCTCCGCCGGCGGATCCGGTTTCTTCGGAAGACGCACGATGTAGCGACCCTGCGCGTCACGAGCATGCGTCGTCTTGTATAGTTGTTCGCAGTAATCCTCGTCAGGCGAAAGAATCCGGTGCGAGGGGATCTCTTCAAGATCCCAGAACCGCTGAAGCTCTTCACGTAGGTCAGGTTCAACGGTTGTATGATAGCTGGTGAGGTCGCTCGGCGGCAAACTGTCCTTGGCCGTGAGCGGGCCCATCAGAACCCAGCCGAAAACAGTAGAGTGGGCTGCTGGTTCTCCGGGAGGTCCGCGTCTAACTCCGCCCTCGATGAGCATCCCGTAGATGTCGGCTCCGAGTATCGCGTCGACGGCAGCCGGACGAT